>QTSX02003166.1:0-62643 GCA_014839935.2 Entomophthora muscae
AGTCCAGCAATTCACTGAGAATATAGCTATACCCATAGCCATTGGTATAATTAGAATTTTTTTTCAATAATAGACAAAACCCTTTGCCAAAACAGCCAGGAACACACCAATGAAAGTCCCCTGCTTGACCTCCTTTCTTTTATTATTAATGGTGGCTTTTCCTTGCTCACCAAACTTGTCAAAGGCAATTGATAGCTTTTAATATGCAATGAACATGATGTCATCAGACAAACTTGTTAGGCATTGGACCAGAATGGACTCAATGGCATGATTTTATGGGTAATTCTTACTACCTTCCAATTGATCCCTGTTGCAATTGGTCAGTACCCAGACCAACTCCACTTTCCCATGCATCCAGAGCTGCACCATGCGCTCAGAAACACATATTTCATAGTGTGCAAGTTGCTTTCAGACCTGGTTCAGGGGAAGCCTGGGGTCCCTCTGCAGGAGATGAAGCATAATTGGGTATGCCTTGCTGATCTGGGACTCTTGGGTCTTCTTTGGCTTCTTGGCTGTATCAATCTGGTTCCTCCTTTTTATGACATTGTCGTAACTTCAGCTATGGTGTGGTATGAATGTATACGCTTAACTTGATCATGACCTATATATTACTAAAGACTAAGCTAAGATGATTCTTCTGCTTAGTGTGTATAATAAATTTATAATTAATGTAATATCAATTCTTTATTTAATAATACAAGGGAAGAGTTATATAGGGGTTTTGTGATTAAACTTAAGCCACTGATCCTCTGATCAGACTTCACCTCAGATCATATTGATTCTCATCCCATCAATTGGTATGATTGTTTGATGGGCTAAATAACCCTCTGAGGTTATGACCCGTTGGTCAACCAGACTAGTTGTTCATCTAAACTACAAGACAATTTGATCCTTTACACTAGAGCCTAATTGATGGGAGGTATTGACATCAGTAATGGCTAGTTTATACTAACAGTATTACAATAATCCCCCCCACTAAACTAGAGTTACAGTTCCAGTGTTTTCTCTCTTATTATGGTTAATTGTCTCAAAAAAATAAAGAAACCAGTAGTGATATATACCAACCAGCCATAATAGAGAGTGACTTCCAACCATGCTAACTCAAAAAGGTCAGGTCCCAAGGAACCATTGTGTCCTTCACCCATCCTGGAACCAGAAGAGAGAGAAAACTTTAACAAATTTCTGGTTGACAAAGTTGACGCTGCCTTCCAAAGTCCAATCAGTGGTAGTACATACCAACCAAGCACGCCAACAAATACCATTATTCAATCTTCTATCACAACTCCAAAGAAGATGCCAAGGAAACTCGCAACTCCTAGTCAGACAAGGCATACCATCCCAAGTTCTCCAACGGTCAGACTCAGAAATCTAACTGCAGAGGAAGTCACAAGTACCACAGCTGAGATTCAAGAAGACCAACACAGGTAGTATATAAACATGAACATGCATGTTTGTTGGGATTTAATCCCAAGAATTTGGTTTTGTGGATCATATGCCATGTGGTCAGTGTTGATGCTTGCTCTGGAACACCCATACATGATTACTACATGTAAACTCAAAGTTGGAAATATAGTTCACTGGAGATTGTCAATACCTAAACTAATAGAATATTTGGAGATCCAACTCAACCAGTTTAGCTATGATGGGGTATCACTATTGACTGATCAAAAGTCTCAAGCATTATATCTGTTGAGGGTCATCTTCATTGCCTGGATGAGTCCCAATTCAGCCGCAGGACCAGTACCCTTATGACATGGTTCTGATAACCACAAGTATTGTCTTTGGAGGGCTATGAATGCAACACTGGGCCTCTTAAGCTATGAAGATTCTGGGAGCCAGAAGTCCTTGACGCTAGTGGGTAACCTAGTACTGTGTGGACCCAAGACTGTCTATCACCAAAGCCTTCGCCATATGCCTGAATACCTTGAATGGCTACTCAGTATGATGTACTCTGTAGGCAGCAAGACACCAGACAAATACTCTTGGCAGGAAAGCCTACTATGGGAGTGCATCCTACTAGGGATTGCATTCCCATATTCCATAGGAATAAATTGTGTCCAGTATCTACCAGTTTATTCAACCCCATTCCTCCCATATGGCTTCTGCTGGCTAACTTCTATGTGGCTCATATATGCTGCATCTGTGTAAATTCTCCTTCAATTACATCTAGCAATAGAAGAACTTGCACCTTAATAAAGTGTTGCAACATAATATTTTTTCTTTGTCCCTTATATGTGTTATCTTCCTTCTTGTTTTAAATAGGGTAACAGCCCATGGATTATTTTCATTAGGGTTTTTTTCTGAGTTGTTACCCATAAAGGGGTTTATGCTTGACCACTTGAAGCCTAGTACATGTATTGCGCATGGACTTGAGTGATCAGTTGGCTTGTTTCCAGATCCTTGAGAGTGTAGCTATCTACTCCAACTTTCTGGACTACTTTGACCAGGCCTTGCCATAACAAGGCAAGCTTGCTTTCCTGAATGTACCCTTAGTTGCTATAGAAGTATACTATGCTTCCTATCTTGTATGCAGGGAGGGCCAGGCAAGTCTTTTCCGCACAATCCATGTTCTTTCCCTTAGTTGCCAGATTGGTAGAGTATGCTTTAGACTTTAATTCAATCAGCATCTGAGCTAGTTTCTTTAGATAAGCGTTGTGGAAGAGAGTGTTTCTGGAATGCACTAGACTGTACAAGTGAGGAGGAAGACTAGGTTATTGTCCATAAAAGAGCTGGAAAGGACTTTTCCTGGTGGCCCTATGGAATCCTATGTTGTACAAAAAGGTAGCTGCCAGAAGATATGTAACACATTCTGTTTTGTGCTAATGGCTTAGCTTCCTTAGAATCTGTACTAGGCTCTTGTTGGTTCTCTCTACCATCCCATTTGTTTGGGATGGTATGGTGTCAAAGGGTACCACAAATACCCATAAGCTTGTTTAGTCTAGGTATCATGTAGCCTGTGAAGTTCATTCCGTTATCTGTCAGCAGTGCATGCAGGCAGCCGTGTTTATAGAGGATACTCTCTAAAAAGAACTTGGCTGTGGTCAGCACCAACTGATTTGGGATTTCCTTTGCTTCCACCCATTTGGTAAGCTGATCCACTGCTACAATCACAGACTTTTTTTGCTAGTTGTCAGTGGAAGAGGCCCAACTACATCTATAGCAACAGTATGGAACGCAAAACCAGGCCAGATTAACCAGTGTTGGTAGTGCAAGACCTTTGGTTGTTCTATGTTACAGTCATGGCAAGCAGCTAGTGTTTCTACAACGCTGTAATGTATCCCTTCCCAATAAAAATGCTGCTGTAAACAGTTGAGAGTATTCTGGATGCCACCATGGCCTATAGTCTAATGTGCTGATACCACTGCATCAGTGCGTAAAGATGGTCAGATGTAGGGCAACCATTTTCCTTTATACAACTTAAAAAGCTGATTGTCCTTAACACAAGTGTCCACTGCAAGAGTTTTCAGAGTTTTCTGAATCTCAAGTGGCTCCTCCCCCCACATAGAAGGCTTCAGCATCAACTTATTGTAAAGCTCATATGCTGCTGAGTTAACCAATTCTATGGTAGGGAGATGTGAAAGACAGTCTGCATTCTGATGCATAGCACCAGCGCAATGGATTATCTTGTATTTGTAGGCCTGAAGTTCAATAGCCCATTGTGCCAGTTGTCCTTCTTGGTCCTTTAGGGTTTTTAATCATTTAAGTGAGGCATGATTAGTTACCATCTTAAATTTTACTCTGTGTAGGTATACTCTAAATTGTTGCCAGGCATAGATTACTGTCAACCATTCTCTTTCAGTAACTGTGTAATTCTGTTTGTGGCTATTAAGTGTACTTAACCAATACCCCACAGAATGATCCTGGTTGTCATTGCCCAGCTGAGAAAGAACAGCACCAGTTGCTGTCAAACTAGCGTTTGTATGCACAGTGAACGGATAATCAAAGCTAGGGTATGAAATTACTGGCTCTGTCACTAGAATATCTTTTAAGCCATCAAAGGCCTTCTGGCAGCCTGATGTCCATGAAAAATTCAACTTCATTTTTCAACAAGTGAAAAATTGGAACTCCTAGGCCTGCAAAGTTTGGTATAAATCTTCTGTAGTGTTGAGTATATACTTCTGGAAAGTGTTGTAACTGTGCTGTTTTAGCAGAGCTACACAGAGAAAACATTTAGAAGATAGGTAATAATCTTTATTGTGAGATAGTGATTATATAGTTCATGTGAATAATGGATAACGGGAACATCATTGTTAATCACACAGCTGGATGGTGCAGGGGGTGGCTTGACCCTGATAATGAGTCAAGCACCAAAACAAGGTATCCACCATAAAGGATCATCCTCTGTTCATGTTGTTGGATTTGGTAATTTGAGTTGAATTCCTAGTCTGGCTTCAAGTGACCAGATAATTAGATTGCAGGTCAAAAACCTGCTTGGTTGGAACCTTGCTGGCAGGCTGAGCCTGCGGTTTCAACAGAAGTATAGTAAATGAGATAAAGGGGGAAATTAAGAAGAGAATTATAATTTATTGGGTATGAATATAGGATAATAAATAGTATCATGGGAAGCCACATACTGTTCATGTACATCATGGTAGTCATGGGCCTATCTGAGTAATGCTTCTCTTAAGTCATAAGGCTTAATCAAGTTGTGTTCCTTTTAGGATCTGGATGTTTGATCCCTGTAATAAATGGCCAAATGATAGTGGTGCCACTAATTTAATGATTAGTCAGTGAGCTATTTGGTGACTTATTTGGTGAACTACTCAGGGCATTAATTCCCCAAGAGGGAGTTTATTGAAGATGTTGCAACATCTCCCTGTGGGGTGCTGGAAGGCGGAGTCTTGGGGATTTTCTTTAAAGTGTTGGAGATGCAAGCTTGGTATTGATCCAGTTTGTCTTTGGGGACGGGAAGCCTGGAGTTTTGTTGGGCTGTTCTTGCCTTGAAAAGACAGAGTCAGTTGTGGTGCATACATTTCAGTTTAGTTTGGGTCCTAATTCCCTTGATGAGGTAGGTATTGTTGGGTTTGACTTCCATAACAATGCCTGGCCTGCGTAACCCTGGATCCAGCTTATACTGGATGTGGTTGACAACCCAGATTTTGTCCCTGGCTTGGAATCTTTCCTGTTGCAGAAGGATTGCTTCACTATTGAATCTTTTGCATTCCATGTCCTCTTGGTCTTTTTTAGCTTGTTGTACGTTGGGGTCACTGTCATCTGGCATCTTCTTAGGTAGAGGGAATTTTGGTCCTGTAGTTGTACTAACAAGATCAGGCTTTTGTCCAAAAACAAGTTCATATGGGCTTTTGCCTGTATTACGGTTGACCTGTGTTCTACAAATCATGAATGCTGTTGGGGGCATGTCAACCCAGGCCTTTGGATTGTTAGCAGATAAATTACAGAGGGTTTCTACTAGTGAGCTGTTAAGTCATTCTACTTGTCCATTTGCTTGTGGGTGGTACAGGCTTGCAGTGACGTGTTTTATTCTGTTCTTTGCAAGGTAGATATTGGTGTCAACAACTTTGAGTTTGGTGCTTCCATCTGTGATCAGGAGGTCAGGTTTTCCAAATTTTCCTATGATTTCCTTTCCAATAAATTGTCTCACATCATTTCCTTTATGTTTTTTGTGGCTTATGCCACAGGCCATCTGGTTGCATAGTTGATAGCTGTTATGATGTACTTTTTGCCCTTTTTCTCACCAGGCATTGGCCACATGATGTCCAACAACCGTACCTTGAAGGTTTGTGTGATGGAAACGGGTACTACTGACTTGGGTGGTGATTTGGTTTGGGTGTACTTCTCACAGACTTTGCATTGCTCCATTACCTCTTTGATATCATCCAGTATATTGGGCCACCAGTAGCGTGTTTTGAGGTACTTGTGTAAGTTCCTGCTACAAGTGTGTCCCAGGTCTATGTGATATCTGAGGATGGTGTCAATCTTTTGTGTTGACGGGACGTAAGGTACAGTGTCATCACTTGGAAGTATTTGGTGTAGGGTATCATATACGTTTTTGAACAGATATTTTTTTCTTAAAGACCTTCTCTTGGACGTCCATGGGTGTGCCAGGTGGGAAGCCTTCCTAGAGATTCCCCATGATAAGCATGGGCCAGTTGGGGTTCTTATTGGCGCATAGGGCATGTTTACTATATAGCCTTGAAAGTGTTTTGGTGGTAAGCATTTCTTTGCCGGGTTTGTATTCAATTTGCATTGGGTATCTCTGTATGAGACTCATCCACTCAGCTTGCCTTCTTGATAGGTGTTGTTGTGTCTTGAAAAACACTAGTGACTTATGATTGGTGAGTACTTTGAATGTTTGAGCCCCTTCCAGATAGCATTGCCATTTCAGGAGGCAGAGTACAATGGCCACCAATTCCTTGTTGTTTATGAGAAACCTTTGTTTGCTGTTGACAGCTTTCTTGATTTGTACGCCACAGGAGGAAAGTCCTTCTCTGCCGTTTGGATATGGAGTACTCCTCCTATGGTGCAGTCAGATACATTGGTTTTCAACTCATATACTCCTTCACAATCTGGGTATTGAAGGATGGGAGCAGTGACCATTTATTCTTTCAACTGGTAGAAATGCTGATCTTTTAAAGGTGTCCACACAAACTTGGTTGTTTTTCCTGTAATGGCTGACAAGGGGGCCGTCAGAGCGCCCCAGTCAGGGATGAATCTTCTAATATAGGCTACCATGTCTAAGAAGGTACTGAGTTTGCTCCTGCTCCTGGGGGCTGGCATTTTGGTTATGGTGTGTATTTTCTCTGGATCTGGTTTTATCCTGTTCTTAATCACAATGTGGCCAAGGAAGGGGGGTTCAGACAAGAAGAAGTCTCACTTTGATGATTTGGCAATGAGTTGGTTTTCTTTGAGGGTGCAGAGGACCAGGCGGACATCTTCCCAGTGTTGTTCCAGTTTGGGACTGTAGATGATGATGTTGTCCAGGTAGATGATTGCTTGTTTTCTGATGTGTTCCTTGCAACCTCATTCATGAGGGTCACAAAGGTACTGGGAGCGTTTTTCATACCAAAATCAAGAGCCACACATTCAAACAAACCATACTTAGTTCTTAATGATGTCTTTGATATATCTTCAGGTTTCACGCAAATTTGGTGATAGCTTGCTGTCAAGTCAATTTTTGTGAAGATTTGGGACCCCCAGGGCCTCAAAAATGTCTTCAATCAGGGGCAGGGGATACCTGTTCTTAATTTTGACCTTGTTGAGCACTCTGTAGTCTGTGACAAGGCGGAGTCCTCCGTCTTTCTTTGCTACAAAAAAGGCAGCGGTACCAAAAGGCAATTTTGAAGGTCAAATGAGGCCTTTCTCAAGGGCTTAGTCTAGATAGGCTTTTATTGTGTTGTCTCCTTGTGGCGTTAGGCAATAGATAGGCTGTGCTTTAGGTACACTTTCTTTGAGGTCAATTTCATGTTAAATACCACAGTTGGGTGGGAGGTTAGGTAGCTTTTCCTGGAAAACATAGGGATTTTTATGACTAGCTGTTCTCAAATATAGTCTCTCTCTTGTCTGGTTTCTGTAATTTTAAAGTGGATAACCTCATACATAAAGGAGTTCTAATTGATTTTGCTGGGGTATTTTTCCTCTTCTGTCTCCATGATTTTCACAAACACATGGTCCCTTGTGAGTGTATCAAGGTGAGTTGGGTAAACATGGTGATGCACCTTGCCTTGTTGTATGGTGAGGGAAGCACTATCCCAGTTGATATGAGGTTTGGTCTTTCTCAACCAGTCCAGGCCAAGTATGATATTGTATTTGGGGATCGGGATGATGGGGCCACTAATTGTTGTTTGGACGTCTCCAATTTGGCCCCAGAAAGGTCTGGTCTTGTGGGTGACTGGTGTGCTGCGGTTGTCCGCCATGATGACTTTCTTGATGATACTTTGAGTGGTAGGTAACTTCATGAGGTCTGCAAAGCTCTTGTTGATGAGAGATTGATCTGCTCCAGTGTCAAATAGTGCTGTTCCCTGGTATCTTCAAAAGCATAAAGGGTAAGTGAGGAGTTTATTTCCTGTTTGGGCAGCAAACAGTAGAGGATTGCTGGAGGGTACTTGGATCATGATAATTGAGCCCACATCCTGGTCCCTGTATGAGTCTTGTGAGCTAGGGGAGGGCAGCTTGCCTAAGCACTCCCCTGAGCTTTTCCCTCCTTGTTAGTATTGTTGGTGCTTACCTGGTTGGCTTGGGTAGTACAATTTCTGTTTTGAGGATGAGTGTTGTTGGCTGGATTATTTTGCTTGTTTGATTGAGGGTGCTTTTTGGCTGTAGGACTCTCTTTTTTCTTGTTTGAGGCATTCAGATTGTCAGACTTATGAGCTGATAGTTTTCCTTCCAAGAATACATCTTAAAGGTTCTTTCAGTGAGTCATGTCAAAAAGATGTCTAATGTGTGTGGGAAGACCATTGTAGAAGTCTAGGCGCGGCCCAGGTTCATCAAAGTTGATGGTGTTGGGTGCTTGGTCATGTAATCCTTCATATGCTGCAATGTAGTCCTTGATTGTTCCCGTCATTTTAAAGGTTTGAAGTTCTGTCATGATCACAACATTGGAATCCTTCATTGCAAACTTATTGAGGAAAGCGGCATTAAACATATCCCAGTTTTTGTTCAGGTCAGGATGCTGGTTGAGCCATTCACTTACAAAACAAGAGGCAGCTCCTGTGACGCAGAGAGAGACCTCTCTGGCCCAGAGTCTGTGGGGTAGCCTACTTGGGTGAACCTTCTTTGTGTGCTGTTGATCCAGAGGTTGGTGTTTTCCTGGTGTAACCCTGAAAAGGTCCCAACTTCTGCTGAATGTAGGCGCTGGAACATAAAGTTAGAAATTTTGGGCTGTTGAGGTTCTGCTGTGGTTCAGGGCAACAGTCTTCAGGCTTTGAGGGTGTTGTATTTTTTGATTGATACAAGTATGTTGTTGTAGATGACAAGGCCCACAGGGAAGTCTTGCCCCTCTTTGTAGTCTCTCCAGCTGTTAGGGAGTACCATTGCTTGGGTCATTTTCTTAGGAGGAATTTTCCTTTGAGTTGGGTAGGTATGGATAACCTATCTGTGCTACCACTGTCAAGTATATACTTCTAAGAAGTATAATAAGCAAGATAAAGAGGAAAATTAAGAAGAGAATGATACTTTATTGGATATGAATATAGAATAATATATAAAATCATGGGAAGCCACATGTTGTCCATATACGTCATGATGGTCATGGCTTATCTGAGTAATGTTCCTCTTAAGTCACAAGGCTTTTTTTAAGTTGTGTCTGCTTAGGAGCTGAATTGTGTGATCCCTTTAATAGATGGCCAAAAGATAGTGGTGCCACCAATTTAATGATTAGTCAGTGAGCCATTTGGTGACTCATTCAGTGAACTACTCTGGGTGTAAATTCCCTGAGAGGGAGTAATCAAAGATTTTTCAAAAGTATTAACCAATCATTCCTAGAAACACCTGCACATTTCTCTTATAGGTAGATGTTTACATATGCGTGATGTCTTTGATCTTAGCTGGGACAGGGTGCAGGCCATCTTTGCTGATAATATAACCAATAATTTCCAGGTGTTCCTTAAAAAGTTACACTTCCTCAGCTTCAGCTTGAGATTGGCTGCAATGAGGCGTTGAAACACTGCCTCCAAGTGGTCCAAATGCTGACCAAAAGTACAGGAGTAGACATTAATGTCATCAAGGTAGACCAGTACACATGTCAACTTAAGGTCTCCCATTACAGTATTCATGGTCCATTGGAATATTGTGGGGGTGTTTGCAAGTTTTTTTGGCATTCTAGTTAGCTGGAAAAGCCTTGTTCTGTAATAATGGCACACTTTTCCTGGTCTGCTGTGGAAGGTCAATCTGCCAGTATCCACTGATCAGATCCATTGCGCTGAAGTACTTTGCTCCTCCCAGCTTATTCAATGTATTTTAATATGTGGCAATGGGTAGGAATCCTTCTTTGTGACTGAGTTTAACTTGCGGTAATCCATTACAATGCAACTTTTCCCGTCCTTCTTCTTTACAATCAACAGAGGTGAAGACCAAGGGCTCTTGCTGGGAACCAATAGTCCAGCAGAGAGCAGTTTATTAGCTCTTCATTGACAATGGATTGGTTGACCAGGCTGTGTCTTATCAGCCTAGAGTGTATAGGGGCAGTATCTTGTGCTTCCAATACATGTTCAACTCCTAGAGCTTTTCCTAGATCTTGATTGTTTTCTGCAAAGAAGTCCCTGTATTTCTCAAAATGGTGTATGGCTGGGTCTTTCTAGTCTTCTGTCAGTCCATTGAGGGAGTCATGCGGGATCAGCAATAGAACGCTTGGCTGATTGCATGGTAGTGCAAATTTGCTAAATTCACCAAAAGGGGTGAAATCTGTCAGGCTGGAATTTTCCTCCAGCTTTATGTAACCCAAAAGCTGATGTTTCTTCACCTTCAGTACTTTATTGGAAAGATTTCCCAGGATTACCAGGATCTCTTCCAATGACGGCATGACAATACCTGGTAGAATCCACGGTTCCAGACGTGAACCATTATGGAGTCCAGCTACTTCACCATACAATCCTTTTGGGAAGCTGAGTCACAGTCCTGTGTTGTGTATCACTTGGGACCCACTTGGAATGGATAATTCACTGGAGGAATATAAGGGAATTCCCTTGTACTCTTTGGTGGCCAGCGTCAACACCTTAATTTTGTGCTGCTGTAAGGTGCACGCTACTGGAATGTCTCCATTGGCATAATCCATATTAATATAGTGAACTTTCTTGGTAGGAAGGTCCTTTGGCCCATTGCCATGGTAGAACATAGACACAGAGTGGCCCAAAATCTGAAAGTACTATCTTGATGGTTGATGATAGTTTTGTATGTAGTCATGAAACTTGTACCAACCAAAATACTGTAGCTTTTATTTTGCAACACTATTGCAGGTGCCTTTACCACCAATTTACCAAAACAATGATAATGATGAGTAAGCTCCCAATGCCTTTGTTCTGTTGGGGTCTGCAGCACCAAATTATTTGTTGTAGTCCAAGTCAGGCGCAAGTTTCAGCTTCTTAACTAGCCTGGTTGACACAATGTTACCAAGAGCTCCATAATTCAAAATTGCTCTTACTCTGAGCTTATAGACCACAAGCTCAATATAGGTGCAGCCATGTCTTTCTCCATAATGAGATGTGATCTTGGTAACCTTGTGGATGTCTAAACCTTTGAACTGAGCAAGAAATGACTCTAGCGCGGTTATTAACTCTGCTTCAGAGCTTTTAAGGTATCTAAGTTTGTGGAGACTTGTACTGACCTCAAAAGTTGAGACAACTTTTTAACACTGTTCTTTTATGGGTGACTTCAGTGTATGGCATGGAAATTTGTTCAGTATAAGGTATAGAGATGGTATCAAAAGCTTCTTGGGAATGTAGACTTTCCATACAAATTGCCTGATTCCTTGTGACTGTGTTGATGTCCAATACTTGGTGTAGTAAGTCTTCATTTATTTCTTCCTTATCAAGCAAGTATATTTTTGTGACAGGCTTCTTGTTCCAGCAAGCAGCTGTCACAATTAGTGATGTTGGGGTCTGGGTCAATAGGTGGAGAGGGTTGGTTACTACTAGCAGTCAGGATTTTCTCCTCAACCTGACTGCTTAGCAGTTTTCAACTCTTCACTATCTTCTTCTCTTTCCTCTTCTTCTTCTGTTTTCTTGTCATCTTTTCTTTCTTTGTGGCCCACGTGCCAGACATTGGCCTTGGGCTGCTTAAAATCCCAGGAGACATGCCCTAATTGTCCACACTTGTAATATGTGCAACTATTAACAGTGTTATTGGTTGAGGATGTAGCAACAGTTGATGTTTTCTTCAAGGGATCCTTCTCCCAGCTCTTGTTTTTGGGTTCACTTGACAGGAAGGAGGTAGGTTTCTTATAGTCTGGGAAGGGAACCTTGAACTGCTCCTTAAATGACCCCAAGTGATGCATTAACTCTGGAAATGTTTGGGCATCATAAATACCAGACTTGAGTGCAATAGATAACTTGCAGTTAGGAGGCACATAGCTCAGAAGGGCTCCTTTTACATCCACAAAGGTAGCAGCTCCCATGGAAACAAGAGTTTGAGCCTCCAAGTAGAAGTATTCCAAAAACTTCATAAGAGTTTCACCTCTCTTGATCTTTCCTTCTGTGAACTCCATCTTGCAACAGAAAAGGGCTTCCTCACTGCCAAATTCTGCAATTAAGGCTCTGGACACTTTCTTGTAGGTCCAAACTTGTTCTGGTAGTCTTGGCGTAATTATTGTCTGTGTTTCCAAATCTAAACAGTTAAAGATAGCCGCATTTTTCATGGCATTATCTGTACCATACATCAAGTTATTGTATAAGCGGAGGAACATGTGAACATTTGCTTCTTTGTCAAATTCAGGCAGATTTATTGGCTTGAAGTTCTGAATCACAGAAGAAGCGCTAAAGTTGTAGCTTCTTCTGGGCAGAGTCAAGGTATTCCTATGAGTTTAAGAGCAGAATTGTGCTTCAGATGCCACATCTCTAGCATTGTTACTGGTCCTAGATATTGAAGCTGCGGCCCCAGGTAAAGGCGTCTTGCTACTTCCAGTACTGGTTCAGCCACATAGACCTTCCACATTGTCTGGCCTATGTTGTCCTTGTTGCTTTCATAGATATGGAAAGAGAGACAGTCTTCAGACAGCGCCTGGCTGTTGGTAGAGAGGACACTTGGGCTTCTTCTGGAAGCAGCCTGTGGCTCTGGTTCCAAACCTGTCTGGCGTGGGTACATCTGGAGTAACTTCTCCACTTGAACTTGTAGTAACTGAATATTGATGTGTTGTGATTGTACTTCCTGACCCAGATCCTTAATTATTCAATTGGCTACGTGTAATTTTTCTTCAAATTTTTCAATCTGAGATTCCTGTAGTTCAAACAACCCACTGTTCTTTTCCTGCACAGCCCTTTGGCTATTCCCTAATCTTTCCAGATTTGTGTGGTTTTCTTCTGTTCAATTGTGGTTGTGGTCATTACGCTTCACAAGCTTAGGGGGTTCCATGTAAAAATGGCTACAATCAGAGAGGGATTGTTGAAGTCCTTTGTCAGTCTCACTAACATGCTCAGATAACTCCTACATGTCCCGCTGGACAATTGCAGTGTCTTCCTTGTTAGACTCTGTAAAAGGCTCATTCTCAATCATTCTCACTAAATGACATAGTAGCTCAACCTCACTGCATAGGTAGCAAAAGGTAGATTCTCCTCCATTGACGTGATGGGTTTCTGTGCAAAGCTAATTGTTTTCCACTCCTTTATGCTCTATAATAGTCCCAAGCATTATGGCCACATAATTAGTCAAGCTTTCTTGAGTTGTACAGACCAATTAGCAGTGTAGCTCTGGTGTCCAGTAAAACTATTAATCTGATGGCTTTTGTTGGCCATAGAACCTACAAGCTTATTGTGAAGGCGTCAAAGGAATGCCTGATGGTTATTAATCAAGTTTCCCTGGTGTGATATGAGATAGAGTTGATACCCAAGTGAATCCAATTGTGGAAAATTGTGGGATGTGCAAAGCTATTTATGTACTTATTTGCTTGCTCAATTGTTTTCATCTGCAACCAAAGCTGGTTTGGAGTGATCCCAGTGAAATATCTGAACTTCTCCTTTGCAGTTGTGCCATATGATGGCAATACCACCAACTTCTTGTGCACTTCCCCGTTTTGTTAAGCACCATGGTCCATGCTTCCTATGGCCTTCTCCAGCTGCTGCTGGATAGGCTCTGTATTCTCATTCACTTCTAGTTGAAATGGAACGTTAAGCTGCAAAGTGGAGTGGTCCTCAATTTGGCAGGGGTGTTGCACGTCAGTCATGAATTGACCAAACACAACAGATTTGCTGGGTAAACCGTTTCTTGTACCAGCAAGGTGGTTGATCTCTGTGAAAAGCCCATCAGGATGATCTTACAAATGGCGTAGGAAAGCATGGAGAAGGTTGTCTCCATCCCCTCCCCAGTCAAAAGACAAGTCTCTGGCAGGGCAGCAAGTACCATTAGGCTGTTGCATGCTTGAGAGAGCACCAAATGTTGTAACTTCAGCTATGGTGTGGTATGAATGTATACGCTTAACTCAATTACAACCTATTTATTACTAAAGACTAAGCTAAGATGATTCTTCTGCTTAGTGTGTATAATAAATTTATAGTTAATGTAATATCAATTCTTTATTTAATAATACAAGGGAAGAGTTATATAGGGGCTTTGTGATTAAACTTAGCCACTGATCCTCTGATCAGATTTCACCTCAGATCATATTGATTCTCAGCCCATCAATTATTATGATTGTTTGATGGGCTAAATAACCATATGAGGTTATGACCTGTTGATCAACCAGACTAGTTGTTCATTCAAACTACAGGACAATTTGACCCTTTGCACTAGAGCCTAATTGATGGGAGGTATTGATGTCAGTAATGGCTAGTTTATACTAACCACATTACAACAGATGTTATTGAATTACCTCATGATGGTAGCTTGGGTAATTTGCAATTTGCTGACAATCTGATCCCAGGACAGACCCTGCAGGTTCAGTGCCACAATTTCTTGAAGAATTTGGGCAGTGATTATTCTGTGCTTAGGGTGCTGGGCTGCAGGAGCTGAAGCCTGATTGGATGTAGTGAGATCAAGTTGATTGTTGGTGAGAAGTTGTTCCAAAACAGGGTTGCCATTCTAATTGGCTGGTTGGTTGGCAGCTTGTGAAGGGGCAGATCTGGACACTAGGTGACTCTCAAACAAGTCAAATCCATAGGGGTTTGGGGTCAAGTACAGGTTAGCTTCCTCATTACCCACATCAAAGACCTGGGTGTAAACGGGTGCCTCAATGTTCTGAGCCTCATCTTCAAGAAAGCTACCTTGACTGCTGCTGGCTTGTTTGCTGGCACCGTCAAAAATTTTGTTGTTGTTGTTAAAAACCATTGTAAAAATCCTAGGATAAAATCACTAAAAGTAGAAGTTTAAAAAAATTACTTTGATTAATTTTAATCTTGAGTACAGATTTGGAAAATCTCAAAATCATTATACACAAAACAGGAGCTATTGCAACATCTTTGATTACTCTCTCTAGGTAAAGCAATTCCCTGAGTAACATCCCAAATGATTCCCCAACTATTCAATAAGTTGATGGCACTCTTATTGTTTGCCCATCTATTACAGGGATCAAAAATTTTGAGTCCTAAATACAACACTACTCAGACAAGCCCATAACCTAAGAGGAACATTTACTTGGATAAGCCTCATGACTAACATGACATACATGGCTAGTATGGGCTTCTTATGATACTATATAATACTCTAAACTTATATCAAATAAAGTATCATTTTCTTCTTAATTTTACTCTTTATATTGTTTACTATACTTCTCAGAAGTATATGCTCAACAGTGGTAGCACAGGTAGGTTATCCACACCTAAATAACTCAAAAGAAAAAAATTATTCAAAGAAGAGAACCTAACAGATGGCACTCCCCACTGACTAAAGACAATATAAAGAAGACCAGGATGTCCCTCTGGGATTCACTATCTTCAACAATATCCTTGTATCAACCAAACAGTACAACTTCCTCTGTACACAAGGAGTCTTGGATCTGTTGTGAATGCCACTATTCACGCTCTTTTAATTTTGACTTTTTTGGGTTATTTCAAGGACAAATCCCTTGCTTTTGCTTTTGCTCCTCAAAATGGATATATTTCCAAAAATGGAAATTTAACTGTTTGTCTTCCTAGTTCTGCACAACTCACTTGCCCTACTCATGCTTGTGGTGAGTGATCCTATTTTCCTTATATTGTTTTGTGGTAACCACAAACAATATATAATCCTTTTTTCATACCACCAATAAAATTAAGTTATATTCACACTTTTGTCTTTGCCTCTCTAAGTACTTTGGTGCCTCTCTCTAGCCACAACTAGTAGAGATTTGTTATTCAGGACCACGAGGTAATTGCATCACCTTCCCTGCCTACTAACCAAGACTTAGTATAAATCCAATCTTAAGGTTAGGATTTCCTGTTGTTTGCCTTTGCCAGCCTCAGAACACAACAAAAATGGTGCTCACTACAGGGTCTGTAAGCCCCTTGGTTATCCCTTTTGCAAACACATTTTCAGGAACATTGCCTCCTCCTATACAGGAGCTATCTTCACCTTAAATCACCAGTCCTTGTATTGAAGAGGACATCTTGGACCTTTCTGTTATCCCCACTGTATTGAACCTAGAAAATGGTCCCTGTCTAGTAGCTTACCCTATGGGTACCTCCAACTTGGAGCAAGTCATGGCAGTAGCCCTTGGGATAGTCCATGATAGAGCCAGCTCCTGTCTTCAACTACAGTTTAATTGAGCAGAATATTACAAGTCAATTGTTGCCCTGCAATTCCCACAGCATCTCCTCTCAGCGGCCAGCTCCACTGAGCATATACTCTTGTGTTTTATACAGCCTGCCTTGACGCACCATCAAATTGTGTTGGGGCTATACGTTCAAGAAATCTTGTCTCTCCAAGCCGCTGTGGCTAATATTTGGGATCAGTTTGCTGCTTACCAACAGTGGATTCATTCTTTGTTCTCTTTGGTATATGATAACCACCGCAACTCCATTACTTCTCAGTCTTGCTTGTGTTGTAACTGTGCTGTTTTAGCAGAGTTACAAGGGGAAAAATGTTTAGAAACTAGATAACATTATCTATTGGGAGATAATGATTATATAGTTGGTGTGAATCATGGGTAACAGGAACATTATAGCATTGATCACACAGTTAGATGGTGAAGGAGGTGGCTTAATCCTGGTAATGAGTCAAGCGCCAAAATGAGGTATCCATTGTAGGGGATCAGCATTTGTTCATGTTGTTGGATTTGGCAATTTGAGCTAACTTCTTAGTCTGGCTTCAAGTGGTTAGGTAATTGGATTGCAGGTCACAACCCCACTTACTCAAAACCTTGCTGGCAGGGCAAGCCTGCTGGTTAGACACTTGGTTACCTCAATATAGTGGATACACTTGTTTATCCCTGACTACGTCAGGGAATGTCTGCGTGAATTTCACCAGTTACAACAACCCTGGCAAATTCAAGTAGAATCCACCCTGAACACTTACCTCTCCGACTTCAAATGACTCATGAAACAACTTAATGTGTTTAGCACCTACTCCTTCAATCAGTTACATCAGATGGCAGAGCATGCTGCTTGAGGTCTCCATGAGCTGCAAGAGGAAGTTGCTCAAGAGAGAGCCTCCACAGCTGCTTTCAGTGCCAAGCTTCAAACCCAAGTAAACAAGTTTTCTTTGAATAAACTGGATGTTCCCCCTTCACTTCTGTCTGATGATATTGTGGATAGGGAACAGAGGTTATGGGACACTATCAGAGAACTATGTGCGTCCACTTGTAGCCAAGGACGTCCTGAAGACCCTCCTCAGCCAGACCTGCAAGTGACTGCCTTGACTGCACAGGTTGCCACCCCTCATCAAGAAGTTGCTGTTCTTCTTGCTACTGTTGGTGATATCACTAGTTCAGTTGGGCTTTATTACAAAGATGGCTGCTGCCCTGGGTTGCCTGGGAACCCTCAAATCCATTGCACTAGGAAGTTGATTGCACTAGACAACAAATTTGACCACCTAAAGCAAGACCACCTCAGCCTAGACAAGGATGTCCAAGAGATGAGTGAGTTGATTGGATTTTTGAATGACATGTTCTCCCCTTGTCTTTCAGTGGGACCTTCTTTAATCTCATGTTTGGCTGAGCTCTTTACTATGATGATCACACATGGTTGTCAGCTGGATGTTACTGAGCAACACATGGATCAAGCTAACAACATAATTACCCACTCCTCTGATACATTGACTATCCTTGAGCAGAGTTTCTGCCAGTTGTGGGCACAACAACCCCCTCTCAATATGAAGCTGAATTCTCTCTGCATATCAATGTGCTAGATAGTAATAATGGTGGCCCTACTCCCAAGACTTGCTTCAAACCTTCCTTTAAAAAAAGTATTTGACCCTAAAACGTCCACCATTGCAGATTTCCTGACTATCTATGAGACATCAATGCAAAGAGCTTCTGATGAGGTTAAGAAGGATCAGGTTTTGCCTGTTTGCACCTAAATTGTCAAGAAGTGGTGGTACCTGAACTGCCTTCCATCAACACTTGGGAAGAGATGAAGCAGCTTATAATTGACAAGTTTGGTGGCAACCTCAGTCTATAAGTGAATAAGGACGCCTTCATGCACATTGCAGTCAAACCCAAAGAGACCTTGGCTGAGTTTGCAGACAGGTTCTATATAGAAGGACAGCAATCAATAACTAGCAGACAGTTGACAGTGTATGAGGCCTACATGGCTTGCGCTCAAGCCCTCAAAGTTAATCAACTCCTGTGCCTCCATTTTAAAGCTCACAAGGCCATGCTATCATCTATGAAGAGTATAAAGACCTGTTACAGGACATGCACCTTACACAATCTGGAGCTGTTATGCAAGAAAGTCAAGCGGCCTCAACTCTGGTTCTTCTTCCTGTGACCCTTGCATCCTCACTATGAACTCTCGTAATCCTTCTATACGCCAAGGATGTCATAACTGTGGACAGATAGATCACCACTCTCAAGTCTGTATCAATCCTTGAGTTGAATGTGACAATCCCAAGGAGCAGGCAGGAAAAGAAAAGTCAACCTAGAGGCAGATACAATATTGGTTGACAATTCTTCCCAGTCTCCTCCATCTCCCCTGTCCATAGCAGCCTCTGAGTATGCTGACTCTAAGCTCCTCCCATCCTGCTATTGTTCTATGATATCTCCAATGATTCATACATGGATGATTCAGATATTGATGATTCTAACACCTATGGATATTCAGTTATAGCTGTTCCTGAAACCATTACAAGCCCTTACAAACTATGTTCTGGAAAAACTATGACCACTACCAAGCCTCTGCCTGAAGCCAAGGAGGTTGTCTCTCATAAATATCTCACACAGACTAAGAGGTCTCCTGTGCTAGTAGAGTCTTCCAAAGAAGCAACTGAAGTAGCTGATGCCATTTCCAAAAATGTATCAGTCTCACTTCCTGTTCAGACTGTTTACAAGGAATTCCATGGTTTGAGATATATAATCAAAAAAGAGGACAAGAAAATAGCTAAAACCCAAGATATCCTAGCTGTCCTTCTGCCCTTTGGCTGTGCTACTACTTCTGTAGAGATATCCATCTAAAAAGCGAAGATTAAGGCCGTTTTAGACACTGGGTCTCCAGTCAATGTTGCATCATCCAAGCTTGTAAAGAAGCTTAAACTTGTCCCTGACCTTAACTACCATTATTCTTATGGTACTGCTGGCCTGTCTATGACTTGCGCTATAGGGGCCTACTCTGCTCTCCCTATGCAATTTGGTGAACTACTCTTGGCTGAGCCTGCTGTAGTTTTGAAGAATGAGAGTTATGATCTTTTAGTTGATACCTAATTCTTTAGGTAATATAATGAAATTATTGATTTAAAAGATGGTTACCTCTCTATTCTAGGGTACAAAATCCCCCTGATTTCTCAGAAACCTGTCAAAGCTCCTGTGAAACACCTCAAGATATGTGCTTTAAACCCCACTGTTGTCTTCACCCTGAAGTACTTTACCCGTTTTTCTAACATTAAGTGTCCTCCCATGGCCTGTCCTGTGTCTGAAGGAATCCCTCTCTTGGCCACTTATGATGTGACCATTCCCCCTGGCTCTCAAGCCATCCTGGACTCTAAGATATTTTATGAATTACTTGAGCGCACATTCCTGGAGCTGTACTCTCCTTGCTTGTTAGGCCGCAACAAACCTTACCTCTGCCCTTGGTCCTAGATGTCTGTCATAAGTGAAAAACTCATATTGACCATGCTTACTGATAACCCTCAACTACGGGATTTGAACCCTACTCCCTGCAGGCCGCCAGCCCACAGATTTTTGGGCTTGAACCAGAGCAGGATTTGACTTTGGAAAACCCTCTAAAGCTGGATGAACCAAAAACATCTACATTGACACTCCCCACAGTAAAGGTTCCTTTTAGCTCAACCAATCAGCAGGCAGGCCTAGCCATAGAACCCAAAATAACTTGGGCCTCCACAGAAGGGGAAATAGAGAAACTTCCCAATAAATGCAGGCCACCCAGAGACAACCAACCCAGTGACCCAACAAAAAATTTGAGCATTCTCAGTTTGAACCAGCCAATGGAATAACTCCCACAATGGATGCCACCAAGGACTGGAAAACCCTGGTAAACGGTAACACCCAGGCCAGAGAAATTTGTAAAAATTTTCCCATGACAGATGAGCATACTTATACCCTGGACTGCCAGGAAGATGCCCATCACCATTCTTGCAATAAAGTGACATAAACCTTTGGTTCAACCAGGTTATTACATATTTGATATTAGTTCTATTTCATCTACAGTCTACCTCCCGCAGTTCTGCACCTCACACCCAACAACCCCAAGAAACCGCAGACCAGCTGCCTGAGCTTTACTATCCACCAGGAGCTCCCTACGGCCCAGTACATTTCACCAAGTACCCCCCCCAACCCTGTGTATTTGGAGTTCACTCTAGAGGAAATCCTAATATACAACCCTGAGGCCAGAGCTAGAGAGACTAAAACTATCTACAGGGAGAGTAACAAGATCACTAGACCCCCCTGTTATTCTGCAACAAGTACAACTACCTGCCTGCATATTTGGTCCCAATGACTCCGCCTCTCACCCTGTGGCCCAGCTGCCTACAAGAATCTGTTGCTGCCAATGAATCCACTTCCACTCAGATATTTGGAGTGATGTACATCACTTTTACCGGCTTGATAGATTCTATGGTACCTACCAGAGGACCTTGGGCTCTCCTGGGCAAATTTTTCTCTTATATTGTAATGTTAGCCCCAATCTTATGGTGGGCCCTCCCTGCCAGGCCTGCGGGCCGTTCACCTGCAAGTTCTCAGGAACCCCCTCAGGCTGGATCCCTGACAATGTCTCTCACAAAGATCTCATTGAGCTATTGATAGCCAATTTAACAGCTCTAACCATGTCTGTTTCAAGAGGCCAGGTTGTTAAGTATGGCAAGCTGCTGAATGCTCCTGATGTTCTATCTCTACATTCCTTTGGCACCTTGCAAGACTTCAACTTACCTGAAGATGAACCTCAGGTCCTATCCCTTTTCACCGCCCAAGATTTTCCACAGCTGTCTCCAGTTCAGCAGAAAGAATTTCTTGACCTGTTGGATCAGTTTTTGGGTATCTTTACTAAGGATAGCACTGGTTTTGGTCTAACTAAAGGAGTAATTCTTCAGATTGATACTGGCAACACACCTTCTTTCTGAGCTAAACCTTATTATTGTAATTGAGTAGAAGATGCTCAAGTATCTAAGGAACTCAAGAAGATACTAGATTCTGGGCTGCTTGCCACTTCATAGAGTTCTTGGGCCTCCCCCTTGCTCATCTCAAAGAAGAAGGATGGAGGTCACCACATTGTGATGGATTATTGATGGTTGAATTCTTTAACTAAAAAGGATTCTTACCCCTTGCCATACATAGTGATGCCCTCTGTTGTCTTGGAGGCTCTAAGTTCTTCTCAGCTATGGATTTGGCATCAGGCTACTTGAAAGTTGACCTCTCTCCTGAAGACAGGAAAAAAGCTGGCTCATCACCTCTGAAGGACTGTTTGAGCCCATTTGCATGCCTCAAGGGCTGTGCAACGCCCCGGCAACCTTCTAACATGTTATGGACTCAATTCTTTGTGACCTGAAGCTCTCTGTGTTCTGATTTATTTTGATGATATAACAGTCTTCAGTAAGACCTTTACTGATCACTTAGCCCATTTAAAGGAATTCTTCATTAAGATTTGAGAGGCTGGCCTTAAACTGAAACCCTCTAAGTGTGCTTTCTTCAAAGAACACCTTGAATTCTTGGGCCATGAAGTAACTCAAACTGGGATCTGACCTATGACCAAGAAGGTTAGGGCCATAAAAAAGATGCTTCCACCTACCAACCTCCCAAAAAGTACAAGTTTTTTAGCATGATAAGCTAGTATAGACAGTTTATCCCCAACTTTGCTGACACTAGTGATCCTCTAGTACAGTTGTAATATAATGTCCCCTTTGAATGAACCGCTAGACAGCAGCAAGCCTTTGAGACTCTTAAAAAAGCTCAAAGAGGCTCCAATTCTGGTGTATCTCAACTACAATAAGGAGTTCATCCTCTACACAGATGCTATCAACCTAGCTATTGGGGCCATTTTTGTCCAACTAGATGATGAAGGAGTAGATCACCCTGTGGCATATACATCTTATGTCCTCAATAAGCATGATAAAAACTATAGTTTCATTGAAAAAGAGTGTGTTGCTGTACTACATGCTGTTAAAAAATCCATCATTAAGTTTATGACACTCATTTCACTGTGGTCACTGGTCACGCTTTGCTTAATTGGTTACAACAGCTTAAGGAACCTGAAGGGTGATTAGCTATAAGGGCCCTTTGTCTTTAAGGTTATGATTACAATGTGTTACATTGCCCCGGACTCCAGCATCAGAACCCAGATGGGTTATCTCAAATGCATATCCTTGCTCTACACCCTGCAGAGGCAGACCAATTGTATGAACTGATTGGGTATTCTTCCTCTTGGGAAAACAAGACTGAGTAGATTCAATCAGCCCTGAATAAGCTATCCAAGAACACCCTCATTTGTGACAATCAGCTCTTTAAGAAAGGGTGTAACCAATATCTACCCTATGTACACCCCAGTCTTTGCCTTTTGTTAGTGCTCCAAGCCCACAAAGAGACTGGGCATGGAGGCATTGCCAAGACCTATGACTGGCTCCAGAAAAACTATTACTGGGAGAACCTCCATCTGCTGACCCCTGATGTCATTGCTATTTATCATAACTGTCAGCTACAGCGTCCCCAAGCTGCATCTCATGAGTTTAAATTAGTCTCTCACCAGCACGCCTTTCATACAGTCAGCATTGACACTGTAGGACCTCTTCCCTGCTTGCGCTCTGGCTGTCAATTCATCTTGATTGCTGTTGATCATTTCAGTAAATTAGTAGAAGCTTGCCCTAACAAGGACATCACATTTGAAACTACTGCTGCTTTCTTACTGAAGGATGTGTTTTATTTTAATGGCTACCATCAAGTGCTACTTTCAGATAATGGATCTAACTTCAATTCAAAGCTAGTGACTTCTGTTATAGAGGCTTTGGGATCTAATAAGCCCTTTTCTTCCCCCTAAAATCCTTCCACTAACAGGGCTGCAGAACGTGCTAGCTAAACCTTAGTTTACATCATGCAGAAACTAACCTACCCTGATGCTGTGAATTGGGATCTATACCTACCTGATTCCCTCTTTGCCTACTATCTCAGTAATCATTGTTTCACTGGGTACTCTCCCTTTGCTATGTTGTATGGACATGAGGCCACCACTATGTTGCGTTTGGGGGGCCTACTCTCTTCTGATGAAGCCTTGGATTCTGAAGCCCACATCAAGAACTTGGTCATCCGCATAATCAACATTCAAGCCACTGCCTACACCTCTGCGTACAAACCAAGATTCTAGAACTCTCTCCTGATAATGCTGGGTGTTATCCCTTACCAGAGTTCAAAGTTGGAGACCATGTCCTGTACTATCAACACATATTGGGATAAAGTGCTCAAAAGTTAGATACATTATGGGTAGGGGCATTAGAAGTTACTTTAAACATAGTTCAGAATACACTATAAACTCCTCTTAAGTGGTTGCATGTTTGCCTGAGTACACACTAAGTTCCTCTTCAAGTACCACCCCCTAAGGCCAATCTAGAAAAGGGGCAACAACTTAAATGCCACTATTCACGCTCTTTTAATTTGCCTTTGTTGGGTTATTTTAAGGTCAAATCCCTTACATTTACTTTTGCTCCTCAAAATGGATCTATTTCCAAAGATAGAAATTTAACTGTTTGTCTTCCTATTTCTGCACAACTCACTTTCCCCATTCATTCTTGTGGTAAGTGATCCTACTGTCCTTATATTGTTTTTTGGTAACCACAAACAATATATGATCCTTTTTTCATACCACCAATAAAATTAAGTTCCATTCACATTTCTGTCTTTGTGTTTTCAAGTGCTTTGGCACATCTCTCTATCCACGCCTAGTAGAGATTCATTATTTAAGGCCACAAGGTAATTGCATCATCTTCCCTGCCAACTAACCAAGACTTAGTATGAATCCAATCCTAAGGTTATTATTTCATGTTATGTGTCTGTGCCACGCCTCAGAACATAACAGAATCCACCTCTAATCCCTGACACAACTGAAATACTCAACATTTTATTCCAGTGTTTATGCTCAGCAGAAATTGGAATGTTCTCAAGACTATGCCGTGAAAATGCCAATCCTGGATTCAAAGCACCCAAAATAAATTTACATAAGTAGGCTACCCTGCAAACTCTGGGCATATGAAATTACTTTAAATGTTACTGGGGCCGCCTCACGCTTTGTAAGCAAGTGGTTTGACCAGCACCCTGGTAACAACAAAGACTGGGACATGTTCAAGATTGCCTTCCTAGAGAAGTTTGTCATAAAAGACTCTGACATTGTGATCATGACAGAACTCAGAACCTTCAAAACAACAGGCATTATTAAGGATTACATTGCATCTTATGAAGACATACATGATTGAGCTCCCAACACCATCAACTTTGATGAGGCTGGACCACAATTGGTTTCTATAATGTCCTCCTCACACACATCAGATGTCATTTTGACATAAGCCGTTTCAAAAACCTCCAAGAATTGTTTTTGGAAGGAAAACAAGCTGCACAAAAATCTGATAACCTGCATGTGACCAACAAACAAAAAAGTATCACAGCTAAGAAGGACCTTCAACCAAACAAGAAAAACAACCAGGCTAATAACTCTCACCCTTGAAGCAGAAATTGCACTACTCAAGTAAATCAGATGAGTACTGATAACACCACCAATGAGGGAAAAGCTCAGGGCAGTTCTTAGGCATTCCACCCTCCCCCTCTTTGCAAGACTTATACAGGGACCAGGATGTGAAATAAATTACTATGATCCAAGTACCCTCCAGCAATCCTATACTGTATGCCACCCAAACAGGAAATAGACTCCTCACTTATCCTTTCTTCTTTCACAGACATCAGGGCACAGCACTATTCAACATTGGAGCAGACCAATCCCTCATTGACAAGAAATTTGCCAGCCTCATGAAACTACCCACGGTCCAAAGTAATATCAAGAGAGTTATCATTGCAGATAATATAAGTACATCAGTCACCAGAGAGGCAAAACCTTTCTGGGCCCAAATAAGGGACATATAGACTACCCTTAGTGGTCCAATCATACCAATCCCTAATTAAAATTTAGTACTTGGTCTTAACTAGATGAGAAAGTCCAAACCTCATATTTACTGGGATAGTGCTACCCTCACCATAGAACAAGGAGAGGTTCACTATCATGTGTATCTGACCCACCTTGACACACTCATGAGAGACCATGTATTTGTGAAAATTACAGAAATAGAAATAGAAAGAGACCATAGCAAAATCAATTGGAATACCTACACATATGATATTATCCACTTCAAACATGTAGAGACCTCACTCAAACAAGATCCAATCCAATAACAGTTAATTCAAGAATTACCTTCTGTTTTACAAGAAAAGTTATCAGGACTACCACCCAATTGGGGCATCCAGCACAAGATTGACCTCAAAGGGAGTGTACCAAAAACACGCCCTATCTACCACCTAGCACCACAAGAGAACAACGCCCTAAAGGACTACCTAGACAAAGCCCTTGAAAAAGGACTCATACGACCATCAAAGTCACCTTTTGGTGCTGCTGTCTTCTTTGTAGCAAATAAAGACAGAGGACTCTGCCTAGCCACAGACTACAGAGTGCTCAATGAGGTCACAATTAAGAGCAAGTATCCCCTGCCCCTGATTGATGACCTTTTTGATGCCCTGGGGGTCCCAATTCTTTTCAAAGATTGACTTGACAGCAGATTACCGCCAAATCTACGCCAAGCCAGATGACAGACCCAAAACAGCATTCAGAACTAAGTATGGCTTGTTTGAATGTGTCTTCCTCAACTTTGGCATGAAAAATTCCCTGAGTACCTTTGTGGCCTTTATGAATGAAGTTTTAAGGATCACATTGTAAAAAGGGCTATTGTCTACCTTGACAACATAATCATATACAGCCCAACTAAGGAACAACACTAGAAAGATGTCTGCCTGGTCCTACACACCCTTCAAGATAACCAACTCTTAGCCAAGCCCTCAAAATACAACTTCTTCTCAACAGAGCTTTCATTTTGGGATACATTATCAGCAAAGATGGAGTGAAACCAGACCCAGAAAAGATACAAGTCATAATTGACATGCCAGCACCGCATAATAAGAGTGAACTTTGTACGTTCCTAGGCATGGTAGTCTATGTTAGAATATTCATCCCCAACTGGGGCGCCTTGATTGCTCTATTATCCGCAATCACAGGCAAGACAACAAAATATGTAAAGACACTGTTGAGAGACCTTCACTTTTGACAATTGAAAGAATGTATGATCACTGCTACTATTTTGCAATATTCAAATCATGAAGGAGTGTACAAACTAGATAAAGATGCTTTGAATATGCAATGAGAGGAGTACTTAGGATTCAAACCATGGAAATGAATTTCCTCTCTGTGGTGTATGAATCAATTTAATTTTCTAAAGGTGAACAAATATACTCAATTCATGACAAGGTATTGATAGCTATCATCCACTGTTAATGAATTGGTGTTGCTATTGGGATGGTGCACAGATAATCAAAGTGCTAACCAATCACAAGTCATTGGTATTCTTTAAGACTCAACAACACCTATCTAGATGACAAGCTGAATGGATGAGCCTCATTCAGAGGTACCTCATGATAATTGAGTGTAAACCAGGCAAGGAAATGCTTACTGCAGATGCTCCATCAAGGCTATACAATAAACATCTCTTATGCACTGATAAAGACCCCAATTGGCCCATGTTAATCATGAGGAGTCTCCAACAGGGGTTCCCACCTGGTACACCAATGTACATCCAAGAGAAAATCCTCAAGAACAAACATTTGTTCAAAAACGTATATGGTACTTTACACTGCATGCTACCAAGTGGCAATAATGTAATCTACGTACTGTCAACACAAAAGATTGACACAATCATTTAATACCACAGAGATCTGGAACACACCTATAGTAGGAACTTGTATGAATACCTCAAGACACACTACTGGTGGCCCAACATACTGGACAACATCAGAGAGGTGCTCAAACAATGAAAAGTATGTGAAAATTATGCACTCTCCAAGGCACCCCCCAAATCAGTGATACCAGAGTCAATCACTCAGTCATTCAAGGTATGAGCACTGGACATCATGGGGATCATGACCAGAGATAACAAAGGCAAAAAGTACATTATCACAGCCATCAACTATGCAACTAGGTGGCCCATAGCACAAGCCACAAAAGAATACAAACAAAATGATGTAAGACTGTTTATTGGCAGAGAAATCATAGCCAAGTTTGGAAAGCCTGAACCCCTAATTAAAAATAGAGAAACAGAGCTTACTGTCATAGATAAACAATCTATCTTGCCAAAAACAGAATCAAACATACTGCTGCCAATCTTTATCATCCACAAGACAACAGTAAGAGTTGAAAGACTAAATGGCTCTCTGGTAGAAGTATTAATTAAACTATCCACCAACAATCCTTGCCTCTGGGCTGATATACTACCAACTGTTTTAATAGTATGCTGCACCTGTGTGATTTGTAAAATGGGCAAAAGCTCATAAAAACTTTTTTATGGACAAAATCCAATCATTGTTAGTACCACTCTGGGACCACACCTACCCCTGCCTAAAAGGGTACATGGAAACAGTGACACCACAGTACAACAAGACAGGCAAGACCAAGAAGACATGGAAAAGAAAAGAGTTGAGATATAAGCAATCCTCCTACAACAGGAAAGATTTCAAGTCAGGGATAAAATCTGGTTAGTAAACCATATACTACATAAGTTAAACACTGTATTAAGAGGACCTGGTGTTGTCATGGAAGTCAAAACAAACAAAACCCACCTTATCAAAGGAATTGGTGCTTGTATGTAACTCAAACCTATTCATTATGACCAACTCCACCTGTGAAAAGCAAAAACAGCACAAAACAACTCTCAACTCCCAATACCTAAAATCAAAACTGGATCAATACCAAGCCCAAATCCTTTGATACTCTCAAGAAAACTCCTAAGGTTTCACCTTCCAGCACCACAGGGGGAGATGTTGCAATATCTTTGATTACTCCCTCTTGGGAAAGCAATTCCCTGAGTAACGCCCCAAATGATTACCCAACTATTCAATAAGTTGGTGGCACTCTTATCATTTGCCCATCTATTACAGGGATCAAACATTTTGATTCCTAAGAGAAACACTCCTCAGACAAGCCCATGACCTAAGAGGAACATTTACTTGGATAACACTCATTACTACCATGACATATATGGGAAGCATGTGGCTTCTCATGATACTATATAATCCTCTAAATTCTTATCAATAAAGTACCATTCTCTTCTTAATTTTCCCCTTTATCTTGTTTATTATACTTCTCAGAAGTATATACTCAACAGATCCATAAAAATTAATAAAACACCCTTGTTCCTAAGGTGAATAGCTGTTGATTGACTGTTAAACCATTAAGTTTCTATTTTTGGCTCCATATGCTACAAATACTGTGTGACTTCATTTTGTTTTGTGTTTGTGAAATCTTGCTTCTAGATTGCTCTAATTTTGTTTCATTTTAGTTCTTCTGTTGGTGCCTCATATGAATCCTGACCAGATTATAATATATTCTGGAATAACATCCATCCATTTCACTTGATGTGTCAGTTCATTTTGTTTGTGATTTGACCTAAGCCGTTTTCTTTTTGATATATTTTTTATTATGTGTTAGTGATATTTTGTTTATTATTTGACATTTTGCCAGTTAACCAAAAATACATAGCTTATTTTATTCATGAATCTTGCCTGACTTGGGGTTTGCTTAAATCTGAAATTATTTTGTTTAAATCTAAAGTATTTTTGGTTGTAGCAATAGCTTTTAAAACTACTGTGCTTATCTGGGTTTCTTGAGTGCTAAAATTCAAACTTTGAGGATAAAGATTGTTTCCTTGGTTGACTTGTTTGTTAGGACAAGTGCCCTTCTTTTTGAGAGGATTTCTCTTTACCTGTTGGTCAGATGTAGATTTTCATATTTATGACCAGCTTGTGTTTCTTTCATGGATGTTTCTTTGAGTTTTTTGCATCTGATCATATCAAAATGGTGTCTAATGTGCATGGGGAGACCACTGTAAATTCCAAACAGGGGCCAGCCTCATTGAAGTTAATGCTTTCAGGGGCTTGATCATGGATGTCTTCATATGCCACAATGTACTCCTCAATAGTTCTTGTCATTTTAAAGGTTCTGAGTTCTGTCTTAATCACTATGTCAGAGTCTTTTATAATAATTTTTTCCAAGAAGCCTTCTTGAACATGTCTCAGTCTTCATTGTGATCAATATGTTTGTCAAATCATTTGCTCACAAAGCAAGAGGCAGCCCCTGTTACTTGTAGGGTAATTTTGCTAGCCCAGAGATTCTTTGCTTGTAGCTGACTTGTGAGAACTTTTTTTGGTAGTTTGGATCCAGAGGTTGGCATTTTCCTTGATTTAGTCCTGTGAATGTCCCAATCTCTGCTGCACAGAGGCGCCAAAACACAATGTTGGGTATTTCAGGTATGTCTTGCATTGGAGGCAGGTTTAGGACTAATTGGGTGCTGATAAAGTTGCCTGTTTGATTGGTATAAGGATATTGTTGAAGACAGTATATCCTGTGGGGACATCCTGGCCTTCTTTATATCTTATCCAGCCAGTAGGGAGGGACATCTGTGATATTCTCTTCTTTGGAGAAATTTTTTCCTTTTAGTTATGTAGGTATGAATAATCTACCTGTTCTACCACTGTTGAGAATATAAATCTGGAATGTATATAAAACAAGATAAAGCAGGAAATTGAGAAGATGATGATACTTTATTTGATAAAAAGATAGAGGATTATATAGTATCATGGAAAGCCACATGCTGTCCATATACATCATGACAGTCATAAGGCTTATCTAAGTAAATGTTCCCTTTAGGATTTAAAAATTTTGATCCCCATACAACATTAGTGTCTGATAAGAGTGCCACCAATTATTCATTGATTGAAGTGTTTCTCAGAGGATTATTTTTCTAAGAGGATTTAATCAAAGATGTTGTAACAATAGTAAACTGAGAAGAAACCTAGCACATAATTCAATCCTTGGTGTTTAACAATTGGAACCATTACACAGGGTGATTAGTTTTCATGGACCCTCCCCTTATCCCCAAGCCCAGTGACTACACTTGTGAAATTACCTGATGTATCCCCAACCAGTCAGCTCTTTAGAGTGATGTACATCACCACACTGGACTTGTGTATTATGTTCTTCCTACCAATGGACCTTGGTTAGCTTTAGGAAGATCACTCTCTTACCTCCTCAAGTTAGCCCCCGTATTATGCTATATCATATCATTTTGCTCTTCTTTCACTCAAACCACTACCACTAAGGGTGCCACCAAAGCATGAAACCCTGACAGTAGCCTGTTTTTAGTTAACACTCTGATTTAAATCCACAAGTTTGGTTAACTGTTTTCCAGTTTTCCTGCTTTATGACTTTGTTGTTTGGGGAAAGCTATTCCAGACATTATGAATATAACTGAGAAAGTTTAATATACCCACTTTCTCGATACTGCTGAATTTTATAGAGACTCCATCAGTACAGATGATACTTAAATTCATCATAATTGTGCTCAGATTTATTACAGAAAGCTTTTTATTTAAAAGTAGCATTTGTGAATAATTTATCACATCCCTATCCCATACTGGAATACAAAGCTAAGACCTCATTATTAGAGCTAGGATGTGTGACAATTTGGTTACAATTTGTGTTGTGGCCAATCTACACCTATTATAATCTGCTTTGTAACTTTGGTGGTTGATTACAAATTGTTTTATAGCTTTCAAGTCAATGTAAAATTCATACATATTTGTGCTGTGACTTTAGAAAAGATCAGAAAATAAGATGGTTACAATTTTGACCTGCCTCTTAAATCACAGCACAGTTGGGGGGTTATGCTGTGACCTAATCCAACACCTCCTTAAAATAGTTTTGTGATTCTTACACAGTTGCTATGACCGTCCCAACTAAGACTCCACAATTTTCACTGCATTAATATAAACACTAAAGTAAATCTTACTTTTTTGAATTAATGCAATTAAAATTATGGAGCTCAAGTCCCAACCCTACTCATGATCTAGAAGCTTGATTGAGTTTAAAATAAATTTTATTTTATTTTTAAGGCATAAGTTTAAATAAGATGTTTAAATTTTTTGGATTGGTTTTTGCATTAAATGATTCTAGCTTTGAGAAAATAATCAGGGATTACAAGTGGCAATAAGCCCTACTCTAAAAATGTTTAAACAGCTAGGGCCGTTTCAAGACTAAGATTAGGGGTCAATTTATAAACATTTATTATGTCAAAAGAAAACATGAATGTGTACTTGGTGTTTGACAATACCCCTAAAATCTTGAAAACAAATGCTAAAATAACTTGGAAGAGCTTTGTAAGCGAAATAGCATCGCTTTTTAACCTGCAACCTGAGATTTCCTTGTCTTACAAAGGGAAAAAAGGAAATCTCGTCGAACTCACTGCGACGACCTTTTCTGTTTTTATGGGTGCTAAAAATATATGCCACCTGATTAAAGTTAATGGGGTAAGTTTTAAGTTATTGCAGGACCAATTAATTATTTTTCTAGAAGCCCAAGATTGAATCTACAAACAAGATAGGTAAATAATACGAAAGTTTGTTTTTTGGCCAGAAAGGTGTTTGAATTAGTTGGATGTTAATTTTAAAAAGTCAATGGTTTACAGAAGTCTACGCTGCAAAAGCAAAACGAGAACGCTCAGGAAGTTCTTAAGATCCTAAATGATTGTTCCGAGAACATTCAAAATAGGACTTTACTTTTAAATACATTTCATATATTGCTTGCACAAATAAAACATGGTGTGTTAATACACATTGATGGCCTTGCTGAAAGCCTGAAAACTTTTAAGCCCAAAACTGATGTCGATTCTAACATTTCCGAGGTAAAGCTGACTCTTTTAAAGCTAAGTTTACAAAAGCTGTCCAAACAACCTAGTGCAAAAGGTATTTTCCTCTTTAGAATTTTATTCATTACTTACTAATTTTTTAAAAGAACCTTCTTTGAAGCTTAAATCTACTTCTAGTAGCTTACTTCTAAATCGGCTTCAGCAGCTTTCTAAAACTTTAGACCAGAAAGATGGAGATATGTTCCAATGTGCCAATGCCACTCAACATCATTCTTTGAATTCCTCAAAATCTACACTAGCAACACTTAATCTTCTTGAGGAGTCGAATGCTCTTTTCTTGGCTGCACTTCGAAAATTATGAAGTGAGCTTTAGGTTTTATAGTTTTTGTCCAGACACTTATTGCCACTATCAAAACACACTAAGCTTTATCACTTAAGAAATACAGATATTAAAGATTTCAGCTCTTGCTTGCCACAATTATACTTTAAGATTTTTCAAAGAACTTCTAGAGTTGTCTGGCAACATATTTATTTATATTTTTCAATCATTAATAAATTAACATAAAGTGCTTCACGAGCCCTTTCTCTTTATGCTATTTAAACTAAATTGACCTCCTAAATTACATTGAGGGAAGTATTTTATAAAACATGATATGTTATATTTCTTGTATATTTATATCAGAACGGCAAGTGAAATGACATGTTATTTTAATTCCAATGATCAGGGTATATCTTTCCAGAGACTATTGATTATCATACTTTTAAGTGCTATTATTATACCTATCACTTGAATATCTTTATTTAACATAGAATTCTCATAAAGTGCTGGCTTCAGGTTATTTTTTGTTGATAAGTTGTTTTTATAAAGATTCCTTTCTTATATGTTGAAACAGCAGGCTTAACCCACCAACAAGGTTCCAACTAAGCAGGGTTGTGACCCGCAATCTGGCTTCTTGGTGACCTGTAGCCAAACATGGAAGTTGACTCAAATTCCCAGAACTATCAACACAAACAGATGGTGATCCCCTACGGTGGATGACTCAATTTAGCGCTTGACTCATTACCAGAATCAAGCCTCCCCCTTCATCATCCAACCAATTGATCAACACAACCATGTTCTTCTTATAAAGATTCAGCACAACTATATAATCCCTATCTCCAAATAAAGATAATTATCTAGTCTCCAAATATTTTCCCCTTGTAACTTTGCTAAAACAGCACAATTACAACAATTGTAGCACAGGTAGGTTCTCCATCCTACCTTCCCCTTCAAAATTCAGCCTGTTGCCCATACTTGCTGTGGTCAACAAATATGCAAAATAATCATGTCTGGCCTCCCTGTGGACTGGACACCCTACACGCCAGGAACTGAAATACCCAAAGAATTTGTACTTTGCCAGAACATGGTAATGCTGGTTCCTGCCTTCAACGCTCTATCAGCACAAGGGTTCTTCCAAGCGCCTACTGCCATCCCTCGAGTGACAGACAAAAGTATCATGCCAGCCCATGTAGCCCAACAACTTCATAGTGTCATCTTGGAATCATTTGCTGGAGCCAATGATGACAACACTACAGCATGGATACAATCTGCCCAGAACAAGATGGCGCAAATGGAATGCCCACAACATTTCTGGATTGCAGAGATATACATTTGCCTTACGCACAACGCGGGCACCTAGTGCAACAAGTGGCATGAAGATTACATCAAGAAAGATTGGGACACCTTTAAGTGGGACTTCTTGGCAAGATTTATGATGAAGGATACCACCCTCATGATCATACACCAAGTAAAAACCTGACCCAGACCAGCACAGTAAAAGAACTCACCTGCGCATACAAGGAGCTCTGCCTACATCCACCCTCAGACATGGCATTTGACACCCCAGCTACATATCTCATATACTACAATGAATTCAAGTTGCACGTGATGAGACACATCAACCTGGACCAAGTGACCAACCTGTAGAGCCTTTATTGTGAGGCAGAGAAAGCAGAGCAAACGTCCAACACCCTCCATAAGGCTCAGACTGGGAAGAGAGAGAGACCCAAAGACTCTCACTTGCCAGGACGCTCCAGTTGCCCTCCACCTGGCAACAACAACAACAACTCTACAGGGCATAAGCCCTCAAGTTCAAATGACCACAGTAACAGAAACTATGGGCAATCAAATAGCACTCACTTCAGAGTCACTACTACCCAGGACAACCAGGATTAGGGAAAAGCCCAGAGAGAGCACTAAGCAAGCCAAGCTCTCCCCGCCTTGCTCCTGCCTTGCCCAACAATGAGTACCAACCCAAAGATGTGGATCATTGCCCAATGATCCAGGCTCCCTTGGGAGACCCAGTACTTTACACCATTGCCTAACACTTCAATAAACTGATGTCCTATCCTTTCCTCTTTTGTAGTTACACTGGCTCAGCACTCCTGGACTCAGGTGCAGATTGCACACTTGTCAATAGTAACTTTTTGAATAAGTTCAGGTTAGCCACTAACCCTTTGCAGATTAAGAACATGGTCCTAGCTGACAAACATCACCTTGCTGTGACACGTGAGACTACCTCCTTCTCCATTGCATTAGAAAATCTACACTCCACCATCCAAGGACCTGACATTGACTTTCTCAGATTTGATGTTGTACTTGGCTTGTGCTGACTACAAAAAAAAACTACCCCTACGTGGATTGGGTCACCTCTGTATTAATCATCAAACAGGAAGGGGTCAATCATCAGATCTACCCTGACTTTGTGGACCAACTTCTACAAGATCATGCTTTTGTACATATCACAGAGACCCCTGAGGAAAAAGATAACCTCAAAGCAATTGACTGGGACTCCTGTCAGTATGAGATTATCCACTTCAAGGATCACCAGGATACCACCACTCCTCAGGATCAGGAATTTGTAGCCCGCCATCCAGAAATCTTCAAGGAAGCGTTACCAGGGCTACCTTCAGAGAAGCACATATAGCACAATATCCATATCAAGTGAGCTGTACCTAAGGCTTGACCCATATATTGCCTCATCCCAAACAAAGACAACACCTTGTGTGCATACCTCAAGGAGGCATTGGAAAAAGGAGAAACCACCTCTCACAGTCTTCTTTTGGCACCACTGTGTTCTTTGTGGCAAAGAAAGACAGAACTCTTAGACTTTTTACAGACTATTGGGAACTAAACAAAGTTGCCACCATGAATCAATACCCACTAACACTCATTGACAATCTCTTTGATGCCTTGGGCAGAGCAACCTTCTTCTTTAAGATTGACCTGATAGCAAGCTACAACCAAATTTGTATCAAAGAGGAAGACATACCCAAAACAGCCTTCTATACCAAGTATGTTTCTTACAAGTGTGTTGTATTCAACTTTGGGATGAAAAATTCACTGTCAACCTTTGTTACTTTCATGAACAAGGTCTTTGTGCCCCATATTGGCAAACATGCATTTTATACTTGGACAACATAATTGTGTGCAGTCCCTCAGTGAAATAACATCACAGGGACTTAGAGGCAATCTTTGCAACCCTAACACAACACAAACTGCTTGTCAAGCCATCTAAGTACCAGTTCTACTACAGATAACTGCCATTTGGGTCATTATTTGTTAGATTAATCTGTTTCCTATTAACTGTGCTACTTAAAACTTTAAAATTTTGTTTTAATTTTCTTATCAATAAATTTAAATAATTACAACAATTTTATCAAAATAAATCTTATTTAATCCTTATAATATAAAAACCTATATTAAATTAATCATTTTCTACTTATAGCTAAATTAAACTGTATTAAAAGCTAGTAACAATCTTATTTCATATACCATTATTTCTTGAAAGCTGATTAGTACAAAATGACATCATTCTAAAAAGAGCAACCTAAAAATACAATAAAAACTGATATGATGCTTTTTGTTGGAAATCAAATTGTTGCCTAAAATCTTAGCTTTTTTAAAATATTTAATTTAAAATATAATAATTTTTGAATCCCTCTTTTTAAAAAGAGGGCAGATAGCTTTTTTGCATATTTAACAAATATTAAATAATTTTGGATTTTTTAAAAAAAAATCTAGTAAAAAGTCAAAAAAAACTAAAACTAAAATTAAAACTGAACTTTTATTGAAATTTCAGTGATCTCATTTAGCATAAGTAATTTATTCTTAAGTTAGATTTATAGAAAATATATAATAAGAACTTATAAGAGAGTAAAAGTTTTTCTTTTCAAAATTTTAAGTATTTAATATTAATAAAATAGCTTTATACAACTATTTAATAAAATTATATTTTTATACTGTATGCTAGAGATAATATGTATAAAAAATTCAAACATAAAAAAGAATGTATCAAAATCTTGCTTTATTTAATTAAATTTTATAAAGGTTAAAATTTATTTGAACTAAACAGAAAATGATCTTAGTCATTGTATCTATAAAAATAAGATACAAATTTAATTACACAAGCAAATATTTATATGTGATTAGAAAAACATTTTTGTTTTGATAGATTTAAAATATATAAAGTTCATTTTTAAGAACTTTTAAAGGTTATAATAAACTTAAGTTTATTTAAAAAAAGGTTTTTGAGTTGGTTACTAAAAGTAAGCTAAATAATGATTTATACTTTAAATTTAGTTTATTGATTAAAATATCATACTTTAAGAGTTAATTAGCATATTTTATTTCAAATAATAATTTTATAAGCTTACATTCAAAGCCACTTCAAGATACTAAATCAGTATTGAAATATAAAGTTGCAGCACAATTCTGAAAGCTGAGATTAAGGGCTTTCTAATGATACTAGTTTGAGCAAGATTGAAGTACTATTTGCGGAAATATCAACAGTTAACCAGAATATAAAAAGGGGTAAATAAACAATGATATCAGACTTCAGGGGTGATATTGATAAATTAAGGAGATCAGTTGGGGGTCAGTTGGGGATTTATGCCTGTAGTGCAAAAGCTCAGCTAACATGGTATTTAAACAGCTCAACTTTACAGAAATTTACTTTATAATCCACACCTTTACTCCTCTCTGATAACTGCACATCTATTTCCAAGCAAGAACTGCCTGAACCAAGCCAAGGAACCCAACCACTATCATTATGGAACCTATCAAGTTTGCACCTCAGATGACACCCTTCTTCTCACTGGGGGCTTCTACTAAGAGAGAAATAATCTCTATGCTTAAACAAGCATTCCTTTTTACTGCTGGCAGTGATCTTAACAGCTTTGTTGAGCATTTCTTATTAAAAACAGAGTTTGGAAAAAGTACCTTCTTACCTGTCATACAAAATTCTAAGACAGATGATTTCCTTAACAACCTAAAGGAATTGATGTCAGAGTCCCCTGCCAAGCACCTTTCTTCCCTAAGAGCATTGGTTACATCAAGCTACAGTCTGAAAGAGCTTTGGGATTGTGGATTTAAAATGACAAAAAATGAGTATCCATATTCTAAAAAAATAAAAAAAATGCTAAAAAAGCATCATTAAATTCAAAAAATAAAAAAGGAAAAAATGATTCAGTAAAGAAAGAAAAAATAAAAAATATTTTAAAACATATATTAAAAAATTCATTTCCAACTAGCCAATTCACTAAAAAATCCCCTGGATTGATTTATGAAGAATTACAAAAAGAGTTGAGTGAATACTCAACTAAAATAAAATACTCATTATTGAAAACAAAAAAAGAAATTTACAAAGATATGAAAAAAAACAATATTTCTATTTCACTTTCCACTTTTTATAAGCTTATTCCTAATAATATAATTAAAAGCAAAAAGCAAACTGATATGTGTAACATTTGCAACTTAAAAAAGTCATTAGAAATGAAGAAAAAGGATTTGAGTATAAAGAAGTTGCCATTGCCTAAATCTATTAAAGAAAATTTGGAATCTATTGACCTACATGAAAAGTTTTATAAGCATCAAAATAAAGAATATATTAGTGATATAAATAATCTTGATAATAATTCATGTGTTATAGTAATAGACTATAAAGAAAACTTTAAAATAGGTGGGGGTCCTATAGAGACAAATAATTGTTTTTATGAGAAAATACCTATTTCTTTATTAGGATTTGCAATTGCTTTTAAAGAAAATGAGAAAATTAAATATGAGTATCATGACTTTTTATCTGAAATTTTATCTCATGATTCTTTGTTTTCAGGTCAGTGTTTGATAAGTCTGCTTAAAAATAATAAATTTAAGAATATTAAAAATATTAAAGTTTGGACTGATAATGGTAATCATTTCAGATCTTATGAATTCTTATATTATCTTTTTAAAGAGGTACCTAAAATTATAAAAGGAACAATTAAGTTTAATAGATTTTTTGAGTGTCATGGCAAAAGTATTGTTGATGGTCATTTTGATGTATTATCTAAAATATTTAAACAAAAGGAAAATGAGATGTATATAAAAAATATAAATGATCTCAAAATGGTTTTTGAGAGAGAGGAAGAAAGAAAGGGTCTATATGAGACACTTGTAAATAATTCAGATGTTTCCCAAAAAATCTTTTTTCACATCTATGATAGAAAATCTAGGCCTAAAAAAGCTGGCTTGAAGTCAAAGCATTTTATGTTAATCTTTCATATTTAATGAAAGATGGTGAGCTGTATGTTTCACCTTTGACATTTGAGGATGTTAAGGAGTACTCCAAAATAAATTATTGTGCAAAGTTCTGCACAGATGACAGAGAAACAAAGAGAGCTGATACTACTAAAGGATTAGTAGGACATGTTCATGAAGTTGGACGCATAACAAAAACTTATATTTCACATAGGGTAAATAGTCTTTTAAATACAACAACTTTTTTTTCTAAAAATAACTAAGAAATTAATTATATGAGCCAAAGATAGGGTAATAGCAATTATAGCTTTGGGGCTGCTATTACTCTCCCATGCAACTCATATATTTAATTCTTGGCTTATTAAAATAGAAAAAAGGGTTTTAGCAAAAAATACAGCTAATAGAAATAAGCTTTATTTCAATTATTTGTATATTTTACACTATTAAACTTTTCTTCAGTAAACTAAGCATTATACTAATGTTCAAAAAACATAAGTTTATGACTTAAATGATGCCAAAGAAGTTAAAAGGCTTTGAAATGCTTAAGCTGGCGCCTTGGCTTAATCTAACAAATAATGACCCATTTGTTGGTCACGTGGTGACAAATGACAGCATTAAAACTGACAACCAAAAGATCCAAGCAATCTACAAGATGCTGCCACCCAAGGACAAGGCCAGACTTTGCACCTTCCTAGGAATGATTGCCTATGTCCAACGGTTCATACCCAACTGCAGCATCCTGACAGCACCCTTGTCATCAATAACTTGCATCAAGGCTAAATTTGTGTGGAATCTGCAGCGCAACATCTGTTTCTGCCAACTGAAGGAAAAGCTGACGTCCACGCCCATCCTTCAATACCCAAAGCAAGATAGAGACTAAAAAATGGAAACTGATGCTTCAGATGCCTCCATTGAAGGTGTGTTACAAATCAAAACAGACAATGGCAACTTCCTACTGGTAGCCTATGAATCACATAAACCAACATATGGTGAATGTTGCTATCCTATCCATGATAAGGAACTGTTGGCCATCATACACTGTCTAGTTAAGTGGCGCTGTTACCTAGAGCGCCAGGAAGAATTTACTACCCTGACTGACCACAAGTCTCTTATCTATTTTAAGACCCAGGCCAATCTATCCAGATACCAAGCACACTGGATGAAATTCCTTGATAGGTTCAACATTAATATCCAGTACAAGCCTAGACCTGAGCTAGTCATGGCCAACACCATCTCCCCCTATACATCAGGGCCACAAGAGGGGAAAATGTTCTGGACCCAGACTGGCCCCTCCTAGTACTCTAAACCAAGAATAAAGGCTTTCCCTCAGGATCTCCAACATCACCAAAGAAATGTTTATTAATAATAAACATCTCTTCACAGACGTATACAGAACATTGCATTGCAAAATGACTGACAGAAACACCATTCTGTACGTTCCCGCACACCAAAGGGCAAATACCATATTGCGCTACCATAGGGATCTAGGCCACACAAAGAGCCATAATCTTTATGAATTCTTAAAACACAAAGCATGGTGACCAACCCTATACCAGGACGTACAAAAGGTCCTCAAGCAGTGTGAGGTATGTAAAAAGTTTCAAAAAGCAATACTCTGCCAAAGTCTGTACTGCCTATTTTTTCCTAACTACCCTTCAAGGTGTGGACCCTTGACATTGTTTGGCTAACTTCAGGGAAACACAATGATAAAAATTATATCATCACTGCCATTGAATTTGCCACTTGCTGGCCAGTAGCACAAGCGGTGAAGACACATACTGGTAATGACGTCTGACGCTTTATTGGCAAAGAGATCATTAGTAAGTTTGGTAAACCAGAACTACTAATCACAGATGGAGGCAAAGAACTGACCTTGGAAAACACCAACATATACCTCACAAAGAATGGGGTCAAACACACAGTAACCATGCTATATCATCCTCAGACCAATGGCCAAGTTGAGAGGCTAAATGGAAGCTTAGTGCAGGCCCTTGCCAAGTTCACAGCTGGGAGACCTGAGGACTGGCACAAGCAGCTACCAACTGCACTTCTTGTATGCTGTACCAGGGTGAACAGATCCACCAGGAAGAGCCCCTTTGAACTTGTATATGGCACACAAGCAAATATCATCCAGGCCCCTACAGTACCAAAGTTGGAAATCCCCATCAAGGTCCCTCCTTGTTCAGCACCCCAAGTAGTACAAGCCAATAGTGATCAACTGGATAAGGAAGAGAAACACCTACAAAACATTTTTGTCCCTATTCAAGCCATACATGAGGTCAGGGACAAGGTCTGAGTAATGAATATAGACAAGAGCAAGTTGCAGCCCAAAAAAGTAGGCCCTGCCATCATACTAAAGAATAAAAACAACACTTGCCTGGTACAAAGACTCAGAAAATGCAAACAATACAAGGTCTTACATCAAAATTGGTTACAGCCCTACAAGGTACAACAGAGGCAACATGTGGCCACTCTAATGGCAATCAAACAACAACTAGTCCAGTACAGCGCCTGGGCTCCTGATGACCTCCCAGATGATCTCCCTACAGATGAGGGCAACCTTCAGCCGGGGGGATGTTGAAACAGCAGGCTTTATCCACCAACAAGGTTCCAACTAAGCGGGGTTGTGACCTGCAATCTGGCTTCTTGGTGATCTGTAGCCAAACATGGAAGTTGACTCAAATTCCCAGAACTAGCAACACAAACAGATGGTGATCCCCTACAGTGAATGCCTTGTTTTTGCGCTTGACTCATTACCAGGATCAGGCCACCTCCTTCACCATCCTACCATGTGATCAACACAATCATGTTCCTGTTATCCATGATTCACATCAACTATATAATCATTATCTCTCAATAAAGAATTTTATATAGTTTCAAAATATTTTTCCCCTTTGTAACTCTGCTAAAATAGCACAGTTACAACAATAGCTTGTGCTGTGGCAAGGATTTAAGTTGAATTAAAGATAGGGGTGGTCATGTTCAGAATGGGTTTGAGTTGCTGGATACCTGGAAAAGTCATGTGATATTAGTTTGTTGTCCTTTCTGGTATGTTGAACTGAATATTAGATTGGCATCAAACCAGGCAATAACTGGATGTTATGTGTGTTGGCAACGGCCAGAATACCAGTACATTCAGCTCCTCAACACACCCCTCTCTTAAGGGGTTACTCTGGTACATAAGGAGGGGCTTTGTCTTGAAGGCTGCCGCATGATGTTCCTGAAGTTGTTTGTTAGTGGGTACTAGCCAAGTTGAGTGTTCCTCTTTACTGAGGTGAAGGCAGGATCTGTGGTGCTTTTTGATGATAGGGTCTTTGGTGCCTTAGAACTTGACTAGGTAAGTGTTTCTATCTAATATATATTTGATACTCCTTTCAGGTCCTCTGTGTACTGAGTCCAATTTATTTCTGTTTCCAGTGAGGGCCCAGACAGGGGAGTTGATTGGGAGTGGTTCCTTAGTGGAAGCCATCTTTTGTTCTTTGAGTCTCTTTCTTTCTGTTATTTTGGCTTTGAGACATATGTATTGTAGTGCTAGTACTTGTTCCACTGTAGGGGGTTTATCCTGGGGGACTCTTCCCATAGAGTTGGTTATTGTGAGTGGCTATATCTGGTTTGTATCCTTATGTTAATTCAAATGGTGAGTAGCCTGTCCCTTGTTTTGTGCATATCCAAGATACTAATAATGCATTTTTCACATACAGTGGCCATGTGTCTCTGGCTTTACCATCCATTATTTTTTCAATGGATCTGATGAGGCTTATTTTTAGGTGTATGACTCTGTTGTTGGCTTGTGTCCTATAGGGTAAGGTTGTGGGGTGTTTAATGTCCTTTGTTTTCAGGTTATTATTCACTAAATGTCCTGACTGTTCCCTGGCTCCATAGTTATGATGTAGTCTGGGGTTCCATAGTCAGCTATGATTGCCTTATTGATAAAGAAGCTCATTGTTTCTGCTTTGTGGTCTTTGATTGCCCAGCAGATTGCCCAGTGTGTTGCAAAGTCAATGGCTACAATTAAGAAGAGTTGTTTTGCTTTGGCTTCTGGGAAAGGTCCTACTACGTCCAGGCCCCAGACCTTAAATGGTTCTGGGTAAGGCACTGGGTTTATTGTAGGTTGTGGTGCTTTGGTGATTGAGTATTTTTCACATACTATTTACATCTTTAGGAAGTCAATGATGTCTTTTTTTAGGTTAGGACACCATACTATTTCCTTTAGTATGAGGTATAGATTATTGGCTTTTGTGTGCCCCAATAGGTGGTGGTGTCTGAGGATAGCATTGATCCTTTTTGCAAGGAGAATATATGGGATGTGTTTGTCTTTTATGACATGATATACTATATTGTTTGACACATGGAAGTGTTTATTGTTTCTTACTAGTGTGTCATGAGTTAACTGATGGGTTGAGGGATTTTTGCCTTTGGTTTTATACTCAGTGTTGTATAGATTTGACCAATCTGGATCCAGGTGGTCAGGGTGATCTTCTCTAGGCTGGCATAGCCTAGAGAGAGCATCATCTGTGACCATCTCTGTCCCTCTTTTGTACTGGATGTCCAGATTAAGCTGTTCAAGCAAGGACATCTATTTGGCTTGTTGACATGCAAGTGTGCTCTGAGTTTTAAAGTAGATTAAGGATTTATGATCAGTTAGTACTCAGATGCTTAAATGTCCTTCTAGGTAACATATCCATTTATTGCATGCGTAGTATATTATTAGCAATTCCCCATTGTGTATAGAGTATCTCTGCTCAGTGTTAGTTAGTTTTCTGCTCTCATAACATGCTGGCAGGAAGTCTTACTGTCCTGGCTGGCAGATGCATAGTACTGCACCAATGGTGGTGTCACTGGCATCTGACTCAAGCTTTTAGCACCTGTTGTTATTAGGGTATTGCAAGATTGGCACTTCAATCAGAGCTTGCTTTAGTAGCTGAAAATTCTTGTCACATTCAGGTGTCCAGATGATATTTTTTAGCATTACCCTTGGTTGGGTCATTGATTGATACAGTTAGTTTTCCACAGTCTTTGATGTATTTTCTTAGGTAAGCTACCATTATGAGAAAGCATCTAACTTGGTTAACATAGCTAGGGTTTTGCATGTTGTTTATGGCTTTAATTTTATCTGAGCCTGATTTGATGCCACCATCAGAGATAATGTGGCCCAAGAAAAAGAGTTCCCTTTCCATAAATTGGCACTCACAAGGCTTTCCATAGAGCTTGTGCTTTGCAAGTCAATTGAGTGTCTTGCAGAAATTTGTGAGGTGTTCCTCTTTAGTTTTTAGAATATGATAATATTGTTGAAGTAGTGTAATGTTTCTGAAGGACTTTTTAGTGGTTGGTTCATCATAGTGAAAAAAATTGCAGGAGTGTTGATCATCCCAAAGTTCGTTAATCTACACTCAAAGGATCCAAATTGTGTTCAGAATGCCAATTTTAGTATATTCTTTTCCTTTACTTCAACTTGGTTGTAACCTGAGGTGAGGTCAATTTTGGAGAAAAATTTGGCTCCAGAGAGTCTTGCAAACAGATCCTCTATAAGTGGGAGAGGGTATTTATTATTTACTGTGCTTGAATTTAGTGCTCTGTAGTCAGTTACTAGTTGGAGTGAGCCTTCCTTTTTCTTTACAAAGAACACTGCTGCCCCCCATGGGGATTCAGACAGGCGGATGAATCCCTTTGCTAGATTGTCCTCAATATGGGTTTTGAGGGTTTGGGTCTCCATGGGGGAGAGTCAGTAGAGGGGTGCAGGTTTGGGCATGGCTTTGCATAAGTCAATGCCATATTTGACCTCCTGTTTGGGGGGGTAGGTCTGTTAGATCTTCTTTGAATACATGAGTGTATTTATTTAGGAGTGTTTCAAGCTCTGGAGATCATATTTTTGCTGTTTGCATGTTATCCAAATCAGTGTACCTCATTATGTGAAGTGTACTGTCTTTGGTTAGATGTTCTGAGTTGTCCTGGTTTATGACTTGGACAAACACTGTGTCTCTTAGGATGAGATTGTTAGGTTCTTTGAGGATGTTAAAATTGATTTTATTGCATCTGATGGCCATGATTTTTGTTTTCTAACATACGCTAGGGTTCACTCAGGTGAACCAGTCCATGCCTGCTACAATGTTGTAGTTTATGTTGTTCATGATAAGTCCTTTAATGGACGTTTGTATGCCTTGGAGGTCAATTCCAGAGCTGTTTTGCCTTCAAGAAGAACTTTTTATTTTTCCTCCATTATGGGTTATTTGAAGTTGGATTTGACAACTGGTATTTTGTACTTGGTTAAAAATGTTTTTGCTTACCATGGTGTGTTGAGCACCAGAGTCAAATAAAAAAATTTGTGTGTAATTTATAAGTACATGACCTTAGGAAGGCTTATTCTACTTTGTCTAATTTTCAGCACTTCTAGAGAAACAGCAGTGTTTGTGATTCTATTACTGGATAATGATCCATTGTTCCTCTTATCAAGCTCCAAACCGGTGCCTGACTTTTTGAGCTCATATTTATGAAACTAGGGATTGAAACTTATTTTGGGGAGTAGGAAGATATTCCATCAATTTTTCCTGTCAACTAACATTAAACACACTAGTTTTCAGGAACCCATCCACTTGGAAACATATTTCCATCACAATAAACAATAGAAGAATCACTCATTCTGGTTACTAGAGATCCTACTGAAATCAAACCCATTTCTGTATGGAAAAATTCCCAAGGAGACAATATCTTCTAAGGAGCAGATTAAATCTACCAAGGAAGAAATAAGCACCTAAGTAACTTAAAAGAGAGTTGACACAAGAGGATAAAATACTTGAGGGACTGAAGGCTTGAGAGGATAATCATATGATTTAGTTTTTTTTTAGCATATGGATTTTCAGACAGAACCAAAGTGGTGTACCAGTGACCTGGTATCACACAATGTCAGGGCTTTTCAGAATTGAGAGACACATAAGTCCCAAATCATCTCTAGTGCCAAGAGACACACTTGACCAGGAATTGCTAATAAGAAGGAGTCAGATTATCCATTTATACCCAATGTGCTCCTTTAAGGAAGACTTGGGCAATTTTATGGTGCTGTACTAAGAGGGAGCAAGGTTTAAAACATGGTTTGTGTTAGAGTTGTGTAAATAAGGTCCAAGCTCAAATAAAAGTTGTGGGGATAAATTTCCCAGACTAAAATCAGAACTGAGAACAAAGATGTGCACTGAAGCTTTAAGCCTACAAATCTATAAAGGAAAGGAACAAAACGTGAAATAAAGACAATTAACAACACAGAAAACAGGAGATGTAAATGGACCACCAAAAAGAAATGATTTTGAGATAAGGGGTACAAAACCTGCTGGTCCTGTGTGGAGACTTTTCTCAACCATGCTAAGACAGCAGCAGCCATGGCCTGAGAAGGGGGTATTTTTGACCCCAGAGTAGCTTTCATATATTTGGGAATGACTTTATTGAGAGTAGGTAAAACTATCTGAAAACAAGTTTCAGAGGGGAAATGGGGGGACTATAACTCAACTTGGAGGGACAAACTTGAATCTGATTGGTCAGTTGGAAATTTTTTCACTTCTTGGTTGGAGACTTCTGTTGAAGCATCAATGGCGTCATAATTCAATATTTTCAGGCAAGCAACCGGTCAACTGCCAAGCACCACCGGGTAGTGATATCTTGTAATCTTCAACGCATAATTGTTTGGGAAAAATTCAGAGAGATGTAGTTTAATTCCTTCACCGCCAACAGGGGTGGCTTTAACCCATTTTTTGACAATGACTAGATTTAGATCATCCAATACTTTCAAGGGTTTTGCTGCTTTCCTGTTCCCATTCTTCTTCTTCAGGCAATCTATCCCAGGCACAAATGACACTACTGTGACAGTTTGGGTGAATAAGACTTTATTAATTGAACAATTTAGAAGGAAGTAATACCCTGATTTATATAGCATGATTTGAAGACATAAAAATTATGTTGATAAGATAAATAGAGTTGAATAGATAAAGGGAAGTTGAAGCAGTTATGAGCCAGAAGTGGAGGTAAAACAAATCAGTTAAAAGGCTGAAAATTTTTCTTCCCCTATATCATTTAAAATAAATACTAAACAGTATTGTGAGCAAACTCAAACATTAAATTTGGACTGTTTGGGACAGAGGAAACATTGAAACCTGAAGGTTTCTACTAAGTGTAGTACATGTAAGACAGAAATAAGAGATAATGGGGCTAGGTTCAATATTCATGTTAACAGCCAGAGATTTTCTTAACATTAAGTCTTCAATGTCATCATCATAAATTTTATGATATGCTTAGTTAGACTCATTTAAATCAGATAAATTCAAGTTCAAATCAATAATACTAATGCTTTCTTCTCCTAGGCCACTACCTGATGCTTGGGAAAACCCAGGTTCAATCCCTGTCCCAGAAATATCAAGGTTTATTATTTTAATTGGGAAGCTTGAGTAAGGCAAATCAAGTATTATCTCTATTGCAACACCTACAATTACTCCCTCTTTGTGAAGCAATTCCCTGAGTGATTCCCCAATTAATCATTAAGTTGGTGGCATCCTTATCTGCTGCTCATCTTATGCAGGAATCAACCTTTTCAAGTCCTAAATGAAACATTACCTGGATAATCCCCATAATATCATGATGTACATATCAGCATGTGGCTTCTCATGATACTATATAATCCTCTGAATTCATATCAATAAAGTATCTTTTTCTTCTCAATTTCCCTCTTTATATTGTTTCATATACTTCCAAGAAGTATATACTCAACATCTAATTAACTAAACCTTCAATTTCAGGAATAGTGAATTTACAATACTTAACTTCTGAAAAGGGGGCATCATAAATATTATTAATTAAAGTTAAACTATTGATGAAAAAAACATTTCTATCAAGGTTTCTGAACTAGTTTCCTGTCACTATAATTAAATACAAATAAACCAAATCAAATTCTGTCAAAAATCAACTCCAATAAATTACTAACTTTGGCAGCTAATAAAAACATAAATTACATATTAAGATAATCTTAAACATTAATATCAAATAAAAAATAACTAAAACAATTAATTTTTAATAAAAATTAATTTAAAATTTTATACTATAAAAATTTATTACCAAATTAAGAAAAAATAAACAAAATTTTTTTAAAATAAATATAAGAAGACTGTAAAAATCATACATCACTGGAAACTTAGCCAATATGAGTCTGGGTAGCTGTCTGAAGAAAAGGCCTGTTAGTTGAAACTTGACTGGCTATACAATCATCATTAGCCTGGAAAATTTGGAGATAGGATTAAGGCAGCCAAAGGAGCCTTCCATATACTCCAAGAGATGATAGATAGTGGTGAAGGGCAACAGAGATGCCTTGGAATACAGGTTCAGGCTGGGATTCTCAAAATAGACTTGGTCATGTGTGGAGGCAGATAACAGGCCACAATCTATATTGTGTTCTTGATGATAATTGTTATAATATAGTAGTGTGGTGCCTTCTATCAGGGAGGATAAGAAAAAAAGAAGCATGAGCTTAATCTTCTGGCGTGGGTGATATGATTTGATTGATCTAAAAGTATGATTTTAGGCTCAATGATAGCACAAGGCTATCACTAAAATTTATTGTTTATTTTATACTTGAATAGTGTGGCAAATAATTAGGTGGACCCAACTATTTTTAGATTTAAAACATTGTTCAGAATAATGTTTTGGAAAATGGTGAGACTTATGCCTATTGTCAATTGGCTTGGTGTTTGAAATATATTTGATATGTTGGGTGAGTCTAGGCTTAAGTTCTGGGCCCTATGATCCTGGTCTGGGCCCTTGGTACTTTGTTCCTCTGGTTGTGGCTTTTGATTAGTTTTGGGGTCCTCTCCAAATGGCTTCAAGTTTTGCTACTGTTATTTCAGATTTTCCACTTTTCTATCAGTTTGGCTATGTTTTAATAATTGTCTCAAGTTGATTAGGAATTTTTTTAGTGTTAAGTTTTAATTCTAGATCAGGGTTTGAATAATGATCCAAAGGCTGAATCTTAATACATCCTGGATCATGGCTTATGGTGTTAGATTAGATTATCTTGTGTTGTGGTGATCCAGTAAGGTGTGGATAAATGAATATATTGTTAAGCATGTCAAGAAGAATCCTGGAAAAGACAAGCAAATAGTTAAAAGATTAAATATTAGCATTTGAGACCCTCTTCAGATATTCCAGCATCTCATCCCTCTTGTAGCCCCTATGTACTATATTTTACATTGTGCCCTTCTTGAGTTCATGCCAGATTTTCTTGAAGAGAGAGGTACTCAATTTTTAATATTCCTAAGGATCTTATCAGTACTGAATTTGACTGCTTCAGGCCAATATATAGTTTTTTAAAGGATGGCTTGCTTACTCTCACTGACTTGACCAATTGGTTATACCATCCTTCCAGGGAAGAGGTGGTCAGAGTACCCTCAGTCAGGCAAGACATTACATATTTCCAGTTGATCTTGTTCTCTCCTGGCTCATATCTCTTCTCCACAAAACTCCCAGTAAATTGATCCTTGAAGTAGTTTATAAACTAAGCCATCAGCTCTTTATTAGCCACATTCTGTTTACCTATGTTCAGAAGCTTCACTGCCTTCAATATTTCATCCTTCTTCATAAAGTAAAGAGCAGGATAGCTTCCAATCATCTTCTTGGTGATCCCTGAGGTATTTGAGGTGTACTTCTTTTAAATATATTTGAAGGTCTTCATCTTCCTAAGGCAGGCTTGGCAAAAATTAAAGTAGCATCCTTGGGTTGCACATCTAAAGAATTCCTTAAATATTATTTATTGAATGGCCTCAAAGTCAAGTAGGACTAGCTTTGGGTTATTGAATCTTATTGAGCCAACAGAATCCTTGGGTGGCCTTTCTCTGATGTGGTCCTTATTTCTTGCTCCTCCAAAACAATTATCTGTATCTTCTTCTTGATGATCTTCAGAGTGTTCACATAGTTTTCCTGATTGATTTCAATCATGAGGCAGTAGATGAGAGGCACCAATTTCTCCTCTACTTCTGCATGTATGACCCAGAGCTGGTTAAAGATCTTGGGGCAGCTGGCAAAGGTTGCATCTGATAGCCACACCTTCTAATCCTTAAGCACTTTCAAATGGTTCTTGGCTGCATATATGATAATCCTCTCCTCAACCTCATTGATATCTTCATGCAACAATAATACAGACTTATCACTTGTATGTTTGATTTGACCATCAATAAATTAGTTCTTTGTTGTTTCTGGGTTATTGACTGAGATGAAATCATCTCTTATTTTTTTGGATATAGCATGATGAGTTGATGATAGGTATGGACCATGGATTTCTGGGGGTCATTGGGATTTCTCAGAGCATGCTTAGTTATACAGTAGTTTTCAAACCTGTTGAAATAAACATATATTATTCAGTTTAGAACGCATGAACTCAGTCTAAAAACAAATTAAAACTGGATCTAAATCTATTGTAATTTAATATAAATTCCTTGATTTTTTATTTTGTTTTTAGACTGAGTTCATGTGTTCTAAACTGAATAATATATGTTTATCTCAACATTTTTTAAAACTACTGTATCCAAAGAGGTAATATTTGATTTTAGGGTGATGATGTTGACTTTATATCACTCCACTAGGTGCTTAAACAGATCTTTAGGAGTAGGATGCTCATGCTCTTCAGGGGGAGTCTTCAAGGGTTCAGACCGGTTGATCACAACCATTGAGGTACATAATTTATGCTCACACTTGAATTGTTCAGGGAGCCAGATCAAAATATATTGTTGCTGTATAAGTAATACGCATCATATAAAATAGCTGGTCTCTTTTGAGAATTCAGCATGAAAATAGGTAAGAAGCTCATTGGGTATGGTTAAATTTTCATCCTTGTCACAAAAGCCCTTGATTCTCTCTGTCTTAAAGTCAAGAACATCTTCTTAACCCATCTTTTAGCTGGCATTTTTTTCTTTGGAGTTGGAACTGCAGTTGATGTGGTGCTCTGGATTGTCTTGAAAGTGCTTTCCCCCTTTTTTGCATCTTTTTTATTTTAATTTAATTCTTAATCCTTGGGGCTTTCATCTTGAGTTTCTTGGGTGGTCTTCTTGGAAGTGTCTTAAGACTCTTCTTTTCTTTCTTTGAAGTTGAAGCTGCAGTTGATGTGGTGCTCTGGATTTTCTTGAAAGTGCTTTCCCCTTTTTGCATCTTTTTCATTTGGATTTTATTCTTAATCCTTGGGGCTTTCATCTTGAGTTTCTTGGGTGGTCTTCTTGGAAGTGTCTTAAGACTCTTATTTTCTTTCTTTGATTTCTGGATTTTGATGAAGTGTTATCCCCAGCACTATTATATAAAGAATCATCTGAGAAGTTGCTGGTGAATTTCTCTTATAGAAATCCTATCAGAAGATTGACTGATCTTTGGATTTTAGCTGCTAGCTTTCTTGGTCTTGTTGGCTGACTTGAACTGGCTCTTGTGAGGCATATCTTAATAAGATTTACTATTTGTAAATATATGAAATTGGAAAAGTATTTTGATTTTTTAAACTAATGCTTTGTTTTTTGTTGATCTGTTTTTAATGGCATGTTTTATTGTTTTTGGTTTGCTATTAAAAGAATTATTGTTTCTTGTTAGCCTTTAAAGTTGGAGATTTTAGGGAGATTTTACTTTATTTGTTAAAAATAATATTGTAAGTTTTTTAATGGTTTTTATATGGGGCTTAGGAGGCTTTTATAATTTTTTTCTGGGGTTTGATACCTAGTTATTTTGGTTTTTATTTAAATAAGCTTTCTAAAACTGATTTGATTCTAAAAGTAAACTACTATTTATTTTGGCCAAATTTTGCTGTTGAAAGAAAATTAGTCTTATGTTACATTAGTCTAAAAGCCCTGAGGAGTTTAATAGTTTTAAAGCTTGGATCAGTTAATTTATATGAATTTGATGGAAAAACTGCTCCAGAAAAGCCAAAATCAAAAAATTGGGGCCCAAAACATAGTGCTTTGAACCCTATTTTTTAAGCTTTCATTAATGTCAGGGATAAAAGTTTTCCTTATCCAAAACCCAAGGTATGGGGCAGGGTTCAAACCCTGAGCCTAATGTTGCAACCAAGTTTCCTTCCTTGCCTGCTAACATATCTTACAATACATAGGGGGCACTCAATGAGTCACCCCAGGACGTATCCTATGCATGAATCAATCTGATGGCAATGTTGAATTACAGGCATTATCTCCTAATTAGGAGCATTGCCAATTCAATTTGCTGATCCCCGCACAGGTTATTCCACAGTCCCAGACCTTATATGCAACCTGCCACTATGTCACCCTCTGGTGGCCTTGTTGCTTTCCCTATATGGTATATTAATCACAATATCAACCAATAAAAATACCTTATTCTTATTTTTTTCTGTCCTCTCTATTGGACTGTTGTCTTCCCCAAATCAAATACTGACCTCTCATTGGTCCAGTTGCGACACTATTTTCCTACAGTTTGTCAGTTCAGAAGCCCAGGAGCTCAGCCACCTGCAGCCCATCAAAAGTGAACATGTTAGTAAAGTTGATGCCAACCCACTGGGATCTGAATTCTTGCCAACACCACAGGGTTTTTCAAGCAAATTGACAGTGCCTGAAAATACAAGTCTCCCCATAGTGGCAGCTTGCGACAATGGTAGTTTGGGCGGTGTCGTAACTGTGCTGTTTTAGTAGAGTTACAAGGGGAAAAATATTTAGAAACTAGATAATAATCTTTATTGAGAGATAGTGATTATATAGTTATTGTGAATCAAGGATAACAGGAACATGATTGTGTTGATCACACGGTTGGATGGTGAAGGGGGTGGCTTGATCCTGTTAATGAGTCAAGCGCCAAAACGAGGTATCCACCATAAGGGATCATCATTTGTTCATGTTGTTGGATTTGGTAATTTGAGTTAACTTCCTAGTCTGGCTTTGAGTGGCCGGGTAATTGGATTGCAGGTCACAAACCTGCTTGCTTGGAACCTTGCTGGCAGGTTGAGCCTGCTGTTTTGACAGCAGTGAAATCAGCAACCCTGCCAATGAGAAATCCCCCAAACCTGCCCCAGACTAAGACTCAATACTTGCCCTGTGAACCTGCCCAACACTGTAGCAACCAATAATTACCCGCCTGTGCCAGATGCCAGGAGTTTTCCTGAGATATCAACACATGACACTGGTGGGTCAGACAGCAAAATTAGCAAGTCCGCCAATGAGAATTGCCCCAAACCTGCCCAAAGTCCAGAAAATGGTGCTGGCCCTGAATAACTACCCAACACCAATTATCAAGTTGTTGAAGAGAAGGGTTCAAAGGCCTATTCCACAGAGATAGCCAATGGTGACCGCCCATTTCTGATGCCACCCTACCACCCCTAGAATCCTGATGCCAGCCTGCCTGAGCCCAAGAAACTTGACCAGAAAATGAAGCCTGGCAGAGCAGTACAAGTACCTACCAGGCCAAGACCAATCCCCATCATCATTTTGAAATAAAGGTTATGAGACATTGATTTCCCAAATATTACCTTATTTTATCTTAGTCATCTACCAGCTAAGCTCTAAATCCTCCAAACCTCCTGCTGCCCCACCAGCAACCTATTGTCTGCCAGGTTCTCCATTTGGTCCCGTCCACTTTACGGAATACACCTTGAAGCCTGAATACAGAGACTACTCCTCTGACAAGATATTAGCACAGGATCCCTAGGCCCAATCAAAATAGCTGACCAGATACAACAGGAAGGGCTCTTGGTACGTTACTGAGCCCTGACTGTTCAAGGATAAATACATTGTTAATTTTAAGATAAAATTAAGAATAATATAAGAAAATAAATAACCTTTTATTTTTTCAATGTAAAATATTGTTTTCTTTCTCTTATTGAATTCTAAAAAGACTTAAAAAAGTATTTATAAAAGTATATCTTTATTAATGTGATGTTGATGTCCTCTTTAATTTATTAGAGATGACAGAAAATTTGGTTGGTTTAATGGTATTGAATTTATTTAGTTTTTTAAATTTCTTTACATTTTCTTATGTGAAAACAAACCAAAAATCATAATTTAGCCTTATGGCAAAAAATGGCCTGTGGAATTTTAAAAAATGATTTTAAGCTTAAGTTAAGAATATGCAAAAATAAGTTAATAAAAATAAACCAATTTTTTATGAAAATTAAGTTCTGTCATCCTATTTTCTGTCAAAATGACGAAAAATAGGAAGACAGAGCATTTTCCTGCCCCATTTAAAAGCTATCAGGTTATTAACTCAGGCTTTAAAAAATTAAGATGTTGCATCTTGTGAGTTTCATTGTTTAAAATTGTGATGTACACGACAAAATGCTTTATTTAAGCTTAGGATTAAGTCTTATATAAACAGCAGTCATTATAAAGACCATAACAACTAAGAGTATAGAAAGATAATAAAGTAAAGTTGCACTGGAAGCTGAAGAGCTAATGAGCTTAAGACGGCGACCTTCTGCTGTCAAACGATCTAGATTAGTATCCAAAGCTGCCTGGGCTTCATCAAGAACTTGCTCGTCCTTATTCAGAGCGTCACCAAAAGCTAATGAATTTGACTTGAGAATTCCAGCCATTGATACCAGAGAGCCAGCAAGCTCTTCCTGGAGATGCTGCTGCCTTAGCAGTTCATCACTTGAGTCACATTGACTTTCATTGCCTTTAGATGGGTTTTCCAACTTTTTTGAAGATTTTCTAAAAATTAAAATTGGGCTGCGTAAGTCATATACCTTTGTCGAAGCTCCTCAATCCATCTAGCTGCAAAAATATTAATAAGTTTAAAAGAAGAGTTGATAAACCCCAGGTTGTAGGTATCCGAAAATACAGTCTTATTTAAAATAGCACTATAATCGACATCAAAAAGGTATAAAGAAACCTAACAAATAAGTGCCCTGGGTCAACACTATGGCTCCACAATTTTCACCGTATCAAGTATAAATACTGAATAAAAATTCATTTTTTTAATTAATGGTATTAAAACCATGGAACTCTAGTTTACAATCAGCCTACATTTATATTGATAATGAATGCTTGATCCTTCCTTAAAGGATAATCATGCGACAAAAAGCAACTCCAACCTTTCTAAAATACAATAAAATCAAATAAAAAATTAATTTCTGAATAAAGGCTTAAACTCCCATTGTTGACCAAATACCTGTTTCCTCTGGTTCATTAAGCTCCTTGGGCGGTGCAATAGTTTGCTTCTTTTCTGAAGCATCTTTTGAACTCAAAACTACTTCCATTCTGGATGAGGGTTCAGATTGTTTACTTGTAATAGAGTCTTTAGGGCTCTTGAAATTAGTTGAAAATAGCTTCCTAAAATTTACAGATAATGCCAGGTCATTACTGGGAAGTTCATCAGCTTCGGGTTTGGTTTGGGTAGCTAATTTATCGAAGAAATCTTGCAAGTCCTGTTTTATAAATATATAGAAGCATATCTAAACTACCGATATCTGGGTGTTAAATGCTTTAAACCTGAGGCCTGCCGCTGAACGAAATTCCGATGGAATTCTAAATTTTTATTAGTTCGCTTACAACAGATAGACTTAGAAAACCAATTTTCAAAGATAAAGCTTTCCAAGTAGATTGATGGAAAGTAAATTTCAGGCTTACCCTAAATCCGAAGAGCTACTATTCAACAGCTCCTGCATGGATTCTAGATTCTAAAAATAAACATCAGCAAAAATTAAAACTTTATCGATTTAAAAACGTTTTTTTATGAAAAAAGGTGCCAAATGAATATTGTCAGGAGACAAAAAATCTAGAAGAGCAGAACTTAAGTGAATATTGTTGTTCTACTTAAGAACTTTGAAAAATAAACAAAGATTTTATCGTTTAATTAGAAATATAAAGCAAAGAAAATTTAAAATAAATGTTTATGTTTTCGATAGCATATGTAATAGAATGAGAATTTAAAGAAATAAGTAAAATAAAGGTCTAGGAGCTTAAAAAGTAGAAAAAGGAAAAAACCTTTGATAGATGTGTGTGAATAAAAAAGGAACTTACGAAAAATGAAATTTTTAATTTTAATATATGCATCAGAAATGGACCTTCCATCACTTCCAGCTTCAGCTTTTTTAACTAGTTTTTTTATCTGCTGGATTTGTATTTCGGCGCGGGAGAAATAGTTATTGATGCTCAAAATAATTTGAGGCTCAGTGAGGTTTACTCTTTTTGCAATATTGATATCTGGCATAAGATGACTTAAAAATGAGCACCAAATATCTTTAAAGATACTTGAGTTAGTAATTCAATCTATTATATTCAATTGAGATTAGGGATGCTTCGGCTCAGTCCCGCTAGCTTTCGGCTCAAGGCCGCTACAGCAAAACAGAATTACATCATATTTAATTATTTAAATAAATATTTGCTAAGAGTGGTCAGGAGCCAGAAACTGGTCGCGGCTTGGCCGAAGCAGCCCCATTTGAGATAGAAAACGCAGTCAAATCAGTCCACAAAGGCTCTGAGCTTTGACACTTAGCACAGTCGATCACATTGAATGTGTACACAACTTACATTTTCTATGAAATGAGGTGGGAAATATGGACACATTTGAACCCAAATCTGGGGTCTATATAGATATACACAGGAAATTCAACATAAATGTACATTTATATGAATTCGAAAATGTAAATGATCCTGATTTTGCATTCCCTGATTCAATATTTAAACTGAGTAACTCACAGCCAAACCTCATGTTGCATTTGAGGCTAAAAACAGCATCAGATTTACCATCATAATATTCAGTATAATACCGTGCTGACTTTTTTAAATGAAAAGTTGACAAATTAATATTAAAATGACAAATCTTATCATTTTTAAAGAGGGGGTTAAAAATTAAATTAAGATAAAAATGCCAATTAGTAGTAAGTACTTCAACAAATCCTAACTAAAATTTATTATGTAAAGACAAGGTTTAAGTTTACTTGCTGATATTAAGGCACTTTCTTAAAACTATCATATATTTTTTTGCTTCCAGATAGCTTTTATAATTTTTCATATTTTTAGCTTTTTAAATAATTAATACTGTCTTATTGTTGAAAAGGCTTAGTTTTGAAGAAAATATGATATCATATCATTATAGGGTGGTGATGTGCTGCCAAAAGAGCAAAGCTGTGCTGCAGTGAGCTTTATCCTTCCACAGTGTACTGGTATATGTTTCTGGTATCCTAACTGAAAAACACTTTTTATTAGTTTAGCAATTAACTTATTTTCAACCCTTTATTAGATTATCTTAGTTGTTGAAAGGTATATTTAAATGTGACTAAACTTAAAAAATATTAATACTGCTGAGTATATACTTCTGGGAAGTATATAAAACAAGATAAAGGGGGAAAATAAGAAGAGAATGATAATCTATTTGATATGAAGATAGAGAGTTATAAAGTATCATGGGAAGCCACATACTGTCCATGTATGTCATGACAGTCCTCTTAAAGAGCTCTTATAAAGTTATATTTTAAAAAAGTATGTCATGGCAGTCATGGGGCTTGTCTAGGTAATGTTTTATTTAGGATTTGAGATGTTTGATCCCCATACAACATGTGCATTTGATAAAAAATACCACCAATTATTTATTAATCAGGGTGTTTCTTGGGAAATGGGTTTCCTGAGAGGGACTAATAGTAGATGTTGCAACATTTCCCCCTGGGTTTCTAGAAAGCAGAGCTTTTGGCACTTTATTGAGATTATCTGGGATTTGAGCTTAGTATTAACCCAGTTTGATATTAGGAACATGTAGTTGGGAATTGTGTTGAGTGTTTCTTGCCTTAAAAATACTGAGTTGGTCATGATGAATAAGCTTCAATCCAGTAATAGTGTCAATTCTTTTGATGCAGTAAGTGTTGTTTAGATTGACTTTCATGACAACCCCAGATCCTCTTAATCCTGGTTTTAACTTATGTAGGTTGTAGTTTACTAACCATATTCCATCTTTTATTTAAAAATATTTCTCTTGGAGGGGTATTGCCTCTTTTTCCACTCTTTTCTTTTTCTTGCCTCCTTGGTCTTGCCTGTCTTGTTGTACTGTAGTGTCACTGTTGCCAGGTACCCTTATAGGCAGGGGTAGTGTGACAGAAATTGACAAATAATAAGAAGAGGTCTCTAGGTGGTGGGGAATAACCATCCAAATCCACATGGGGTTGATGATTAACCACCACCAAAGCTTCAAATACTTTTTGGTAAAATTTTCAAAAGAAACACTGGGGTTTAAAAAAATGATTAAACCCAACCAAAGAAGTCCCAGATATATAGCCTGTAAAAGGATTAAAGTGTCTTTAGCATAGAACTCTGGACATTGAGAAGGAATAACTGTCTCAGTTTCAGATTTAGCAGGAAAGACACCAAGATTTGGAGGCATTGGTGTAATTTTATGGGGCGTCGACAGCAAATTACCCAAGACAGGGCCCCATCTTCCAGTGATAATTCAACTCAAGATCAAGTTATACAGGATGTAGCAGAGTAGACCAAATACCAGATGCATTTTTAAAATAAAGTTAGACCAGGAGAATATTTGGTTTATTGAGCAATTTAGGGAGGACTCAACTCTTAAGAGTTAAACAGTGAAAATTTTCCAATATTTACCAAATTTTGACTAAGCAATACCACCTGGATCCATGGCTTCTATTCTGTCTGCATTATATAAAGAGTACCTTTTCCAGTACACAAAAAATCCTTGATTGATTAATTTCTGACAATCATTCTTATAAATGAGGTTGTATTGAGTGACTCTCATATTATGTCTATTTATCAGTGTCAACTTGCATGAAATGATTGAATCAAGCTGAAAAACTGGTGTGGCAGTAACCCATTTTTGATCAACTGTTTGATTTAAATCTGTCAAATCAGTTAATTTGGTTAACAGTTTTCTAGCTTTCCAAGCCTTCCTACTTGAGCAAATAATTCCTGGCATTATGAAATCTACCATGACAGTATATGTGATACCAGAGTGATACAAACAATGATTAACTTGTGTCCATAAACAAGTTTTTATGAGCTTTTAACCATATTAAAAATCACACAGGTGCAGCACACTATTAAAACTGTTAGTAGCATATCATTTCAGAGGCAAGAATTGTTTGGGGATAGTTTACTTAATTTTTCTACCAGAGAGCCATTTAGCCTTTCAACTCTTAGTGTTATCTTGTGGATGATAAGGATTGGCAGCAGTATGTTTGATTCTGTTTTTGGCAAGATAGATTTTTTTATCTATGACAGTAAGCTCTGTTTCTCTATTTTTAATTAGGAGTTCAGGCTTTCCAAACTTGGCTATGATTTCCCTGCCAATAAACAGTTTTGCATTATTTTGTTTGTATTCTTTTTTGGCTTATGCTACAGGCCACCTAGTTGCATATTTGATGGCTGTTATAATATAATTTTTACCTTTGTTGTCTCTGGGCATTAGTCCCACAATTTCCAGTGTCCATACCTTGAATGGCTGGGTGATTGACACTGGCATCACTGCTTTGAGGGTGCCTTGGAGTGTGCGTAATTTTCACATACTTCACATTGTTTGAGCACCTCTCTGATGTTGTCCAGCATTTTGGGCCACCAGTAGCGTGTCTTGAGGTATTCATACAAGTTCCTACTATAGGTGTGTCCCAGATTTATGTGGTATTAAATGATTGTGTCAATCTTTATTGTTGACAGTATGTAGATTACATTATTGCCACTTGGTAGCATGCAGTGTAAAGTACCATATACGTTTTTGAACAAATGTTTGTTCTTGAGGATTTTCTCTTGGATGTACATTGGTGTACCAGGTGGGAACCCCTGTTGGAGACTCCTCATGATTAACATGGGCCAATTGGGGTCTTTATCAGTGCATAAGAGATGTTTATTTTATAGCCTTGATAAAGAATCTGCAGTAAGTAGTTTCTTGCCTGATTTGTATTCAATTATCATTGGATACCTTTGGATGAGGTTCATCCTTTCTGATTTTTGCCTTGATAGGTGTTGTTGTGTCTTAAATAATACCAATGACTTGTGGTTGGTTAGCTCTTTGAATATTTGTGCACCATCCCAATAGCAACACCAATTCATTAACAGTGGATGATAGCTATCAATACCTTGTCATGAATTAAGTATATTTGTTCACCTTTAGAAAATTAAATTTATTCATACATCACAGAGAGGAAATTCATTTCCATGGTTTGAATCCTAAGTACTCCTCTCATTTCATATTCAAAGCATATTTCTCTAGTTTTTACACTCCTTCATGGTTTGAATATTGCAAAATAGGAGCAGTGATCATACATTTTTTCAATTGTCAAAAGTGAAGGTCTCTCAACAGTGTCTTTACATATTTTGTTGTCTTGCCTGTGATTGCGGATAATGGAGCAATCAAGGCGCCCCAGTTGGGGATGGATATTCTAACATAGACTACCATGCCTAGGAACGTACAAAGTTCACTCTTATTCTGCGGTGCTGGCATGTCAATTATGACTTGTATCTTTTCTGGGTCTAGTTTCACTCCATCCTTGCTGATAATGTGTCCCAAAATGGAAGCTCTGTTGAGAAGAAGTTGCATTTTGAGGGCTTGGCTAAGAGTTGGTTATCTTGAAGGGTATGTAGGACCAGGCAGACGTCTTTCCAGTGTTGTTCCTTAGTTGGGCTGTATATGATTATGTTGTCAAGGTAGAAAATAGCCCTTTTCCCAATATGATTCTTAAAACTTCATTCATAAAGGCCACAAAGGTAATTGGGGAATTTTTCATGCCAAAGTTGAGGAAGTCACATTCAAACAAGCCATACTTAGTTCTGAATGCTGTTTTGGGTCTATCATCTGGCTTGACGCGGATTTGACGGTAATCTGTTGTCAAGTCAATCTTTGCAAAGAATTGGGACCCCCCAGGGCATCAAAAAGGTCATCAATAAGGGACAAAGGATAATTGTTATTAATTGTGACCTTGTTGAGCGCCCTGTAGTCTGTGAACAGGTGGAGTCCTCCATCTTTCTTTGCTACAAAAAAAGACAGTCACAGCAAAAGGGGATTTAGAGGGTTGCATGAGTCTTTTTTCAAGGGCTTTGTCTAGGTAGTCCTTTAGGGAGTTATCCTCTTGTGGTGCTAGGTGGTAGATAGGGTGTGCTTTTGGTACACTCTTTTTGAGGTCAATCTTGTGCTGGATGCCCTGGTTGGGCAGTAGTCCTGGTAACTTTTCTTGGAAACCGGAAGGGAATTCTTGGATTAGCTGTTGTTGGATTGGGTCTTGTTCATGTGAGGCCTCTAAACTTTTAAAGTGACCAATCTCATATGTGCAGGTATTTCAACCAATTTTTCCTGTGTCCTTTTCTTCTTCTGTTTCCGTAATTTCCACAAATACATGGTCTCTTGTGAGTGTATCAAGGTGAGTTGGGTAAACATGGTGATGCACCTCACCTCCTTGTATGGTGAGAGTAGCGCTATCCCAGTCAATGTGAGGTTTTGTCTTCCTCATTCAGTCCTAAATCAAGTATAACATTATACTTGGGGATTTGTATGGTTGCACCACTAAGGATAGTCTGGACGTCTCCTATTTGGGGGTAGAAGGGTTTTGCTTCCCTGGTGACTGAAGTGCTCCTGTTATCTTCCATGATAACTCTTTTGACATTGCTTTGAACTGTGGGTATTTTTATGAGATTGGTAAATATTTTATCAACAAGAAACTGTTCTGCTCCAGTGTTGAATAGTGCTGTGCCCTGATATCTGCAAAAGCAGAAAGGATAAGTGAGGAGTTTATTTTCAGTTTGGGCGGCAAACAGTATAGGATTTCTGGAAGGTACTTGGATCATGATAATTGAGTCCACATCTTGGTCCCTGTACAGGTCTTATAAAGTGGGGGAGGGCGGCTTGCCTAAGCATTCCATTGAGCTGATATCCTTGGGTGCATTATCAGTACTTGTTTGATTTGCTTGGGTGGTACAACTTTTGTCTCAATGATGAGGGTTATTGGCTCAGTTGTTCTGCTTATAGGCCAAGGGTCCTTCTTTGATGTGGGACTCTCTTTCTGTTTGTTGTTTACATACAGGTTTTATGATTTCTATGATTCTTGTTTTCCTCCCAAGAAAGTTCTTGAAGGTTTTCAGTGGCTCATGTCAAACTGACATCTGATGTGTTTGGAGGTCATTGTAGAAGTCCAAACATGGTCCAGCCTCATCCAAGTTGATGGTGTTGTGAGCTTGATCACATATGTCTTTGTACATTGCAATTTATTTCTTGATTATTCCTGTTATCTTTAAGGTTCTGAGTTCTGTCATGATCACAACCTCAGAGTCCTTTATGACAAATTTCTAGGAAGGAAATTTTGAACATGTCCCAGTCTTTGCTGTGACCAGGGTGTTTATCAAATTACTTGGCTACAAAGTGTGAAGCGGCCCCAGTAATAAGTAAAGAAATTTCACTTGCCCAGAGTTTGCGGGGGTAGCCCACTTGTGTAAACTTATTTTGTGTACTTTGAATCCAGAGGTTGGCATTTTCTTGGTGTAGTCCTGAGAATATCCCAATTCCTGCTGAGCGTAGGCATTGGAATACAATGTTGGGTATTTTGGTTGCTTCAGGGATTGATGATAGGTTCAGGACTCCTTGAGTACTGAGAAAGTTGTACTGTTCAGTTGGTACCAGGATATTGTTGAAGACAGTGAATCCTGTGGGAGCGTCCTGGCCTTCTTCATATTGTCTCCAGCCGGTGAGGAGTGCCATCTGCTGGGTTCTTTTCTTTGGAAGAAGTTTTTCTGTAAATTTGCATAGGTGTGAATAACCTGCCTGTGTTACCACTGTCAATTATATACTTCTAGAAAGTATAATAAATGAGCTAAAGGGGAAAATTAAGAAGATAATGATACTTTATTTGATATGAGTTTAGGGTATTATATAGTATCATGAGAAGCCACATGCTGTTCATATATGTCATGGTAGTCATAGGGCTTATCCAAGTGATTGTTCCTCTTAAGTCATGAGGCTTG
>QTSX02003167.1:0-62429 GCA_014839935.2 Entomophthora muscae
ATCTATTAATGCCCTAAATCCCTGTTAACAGAGTGTATATTTTACACTGATACTTGAAGTTTGCTTAAATCTTCACTTTCTTTTAAATCCAAGTTATTTTCGCTTAGCGCCATAGCTATGAAAACTACTGTATCTTGATTTGCATTTTTGTTCACTCGAGTGAGTGCAAAATCAAACTAGGAAGCTGGATACAATACCTATCTATGCGAGTGTTCCATTTGCGCTTCTGTAGTGGCCAATGGCGGCATTTAAACTGCCAATTTAAATTGAGTATAGACAGTCGAGAAAATCGAGATCCGACCCGAAGCTGGGTAAATAGCATCAACCTGTTGCGTATCATGTCCCTTGATTCACCTAAATTGTGTATGCATTGAATATTTTGGAGTTGATTAAAAGCAAAGGATACTCTTTTTGCTTTACTTTGCCAAGGAATATAGCCATCTTTTTATAAACCAACCGCAAAAGGAATGAGTACGATAAACCGAACCTACTTGGTACGTGTAACCAAGGAGGTGCAAAAGCTGCAGACCGATCTGCCTCCTGAGATAACTTGCTGGCCTGAAGATGAAGCCCAGCTGGATAAGTTTCGAGCTGGTAAGCACCTGTTTGTTTTCCTTCGCAATAAATTTTTCCTTTTACCCTTTTTAACCCCTTTCAGTCATGAAAGGTCCTCCTGATAGTCCCTATGCTGGAGGCAAATTTACGCTCTCTATAAATCTTACCTCTCGATATCCTCATGAGCCACCTAAAGTTAATTTCATCACTCGCATTCACCACCCCAATATAGACGACAATGGTCGAATTTGTCTTGACATCCTTAAAAGCCCACCCAAGGTAGGCCTAAACGTATGTTCTCTAATTTTAAGGGCACTTGGAAATCTGGCTTTAATATGGTCTCAACTTTGATGTCCATCTATCTTTTACTCTCCAATCCCAATCCTGATGATCCGCTGGATATTGATGTGGTACGCTGACTTTATTTTAAGGCTAAATTCTGACTGCGGGGTTCACTCTATTTTAGGCTAGTCAGTTTAAAAACGACAGAATATTGTTTAACCACACGGCCGAGACTCTTACAAAAAAGTATGCTACGGGTGAAGATTCCTCAGCAGATAGCAATGCTTCAGAGGACTGTGAAAAAACAAAACCTGCTGTTCCTTGTAAGGAAGCTAAAAGCTCTGATTCTAGCAGCTCAAATTCCAAAGTCAGTGTTTTAAAGGCTCCTAATCGGGGCTCGCTCAAATTGAAATCCTTAAGCCTTAAAAAGAGTTTTAACAAAGAAAAAATCCCAACTCCGAGTATTACTGTTGGTCCTATGACCCCAATCAGAAAAATACCTCAAGAGGCCTCATCAAGCAAGACACCTTCTAGAGGAACGTTAAATTCCCATCATCTCAATCACACAAACATGGATAAAATAATTATGGACTCTAGAAAAACATCAAAACCCTCTCCGTCTCCTCTTTTGGAATCTGAATCTCCAGCCACTAAGACCCCATCTCTAAAGAAAAAAGGAGCTCTTAGCCATCAATCTGCTTCGAGTAGCAAGCGGATAGTCACGGCAAAATCTATTAAAACGAAAACCCTTACAGGACAAGAACCCCCTAATCCTGTGGCTCCGAAAGTCAAGAAGACTGAACTTTCCACCAGCAAATCTGCTAAAAAGGCTTTGAAGGATTGTACAAAGAAGAAAGAAGATTCAAATGGTAATATCTTAATCAAACCATCAGAAGGGGATTGCGATATTCAATTGGATATCAGTCTAAAAACAAACAGTATTGTTGCTAAACTTACCCTCTCTCAATCAGAATCTATTCCTTCTCCCGATGCATCAACACTGAAAGATGATCTTGTTGCTACAAATGTTTGTATCAATAATTTGAATTCGCCTCTTCTAGAATCATCCACACCTCCTGCTTTACCTTCCAAGACAGCGACATGGGCTATCCCTGCAACGAGTGAAGCTAAACTCACATCATCCTACTTTCTAAATCCTACTTCAGGACAAACAATTTCTCCCAAAATAGCTCCTGAAGATATAACTGACATCATCCCTGTTAAAGAAATATCTGAAGTCAATGCAGCTTTATGTGTAGGCCATTCAACTGTTGAAGGGAGTAAAGCCACTCAAAAAGAGAATGCTGGGACACAAAGTAGTCGCAAGAGAGGCTGGATACCGCCACCACTGGAGACTTCAATCCAACCAGGGTCCCTCAAAACCTCGGAAATGTCTAAACGCCGTCCAACATTTAGCCTCAAAAAGTTGAAGAAAACTACCGAGTAGTTCATATCGTAGAAGCTTGTTTAATAAAATATACTTATGGCGTCCCTGATTCTGTGGGTTCATCTCTATGCTTGAGCTCCCAAATCGCCTTAACTCGAGTAAGCTTGTCTGGCTTTTGGATTAGTCGTCGAGGACTGATTTGCTAGGATTTTAAAATTATTTTTAGCATTCAACAAACTTAATCCATCTATTTTCTTTGGTCGATATGATACTTTAGAGAATATTTTCTCGCCCTTCGTTTTTCACATATCAAGCTTCCTGCTGAGCACCAACTTTGGTCCAACCTGACCTCAGCAGGGAATCTTTATCATGTGTGCATCAACCCCGGATGTAGGCCTTGTATCAACCCAATCATCAAGGTATAAGTAACTACTCACTACCAGAAACTGGCTGGCCAACAAATCCATTTTGAAATCCTGGCAGTACGTTGAGTTACCAAGCATAGGCACTTTACCTGCTCTAAAAAACAATCCAGCTTTCCTCTCATTACAGATACCAATGTCTTATTTCCAATGTCGGGCAAATCCCCATTGAAAGCTTACAAAACATGGGACGAGGGAAGATACTCTAAAGTTAGATAATGTGCCATAGAGGCAGATATAAACTCATTGCAATATACATATACTTGATATAGACATAAGGTATACTGTAGGCATATATATTAACATATGCTGAATAGAAGGCTCTACAGCAGGCCCAGGTTTGACTGGTTAGGATTCTAATCCAAATCCAAATTTGGAGGCACTATTATTGTGGATGTAATCCTGTTTATTAGAAAACCTATTTATCAAGAAGAAACAGTTGTATATGTTGTGCCATCCGCCCTTGGAGAGGTAGGGTATAGCATCCTCATTATATCTGTAAGCATTTTTACATGTGAGAGAATACTTATACTTCTTTCTACTTGCAACTATATATCATGTGAGGGTATAAGACACTTTTTACTCATTAACTTATTTCTATGAAATATTCTACCAGGCTTTTGTATAACATATATCATTTGGTAATATAATCTTTTTGGCTTACAGGTCTAACTATTTTGTGTTGTGATGGTAATAGATAGTCTATTTTCACCTCCAGGCTTAACTAAGAGTTTTCTATAGTAAGTTTCCTTGAGCACACCATAAAGCCTGTGTGGTAGCTTTAATTTCACTACGTGTATCAGTGGTGATAGGTAAATTTTACTACAGGCCAAGAAGTGGGAGCTGGTTAGCTTTCGGTTCAATTATTAACTTAGGGGTTATAAAGACTGCTGGCAGTAAATCAAATACCACTACCTAGTAGTTACTTGCTCAGAGTCCGTTGATGTTAGTCTTTTTATCAATTCCTGTAGCAAATACTGCATACAATTCCAATTTGATTTTGAATTTGCTTCCTGGTACATATTTGGATATTGTTGCCTCACACTGCTTGGTAGCTCTAGCCATTGAACATCTTATGGTGGGGTTGACTAAATTTACAGTGCCATTACTGAAATTTTATTCTTCAACATGGTTATCACAGTGCTTATTTCTCAAACCTTTAATGCTCGGATTACATAGTGTCAGGGGACCAACCCTGATCTGCTGGCTCACTAGCATTTGGGAACTGGCAGGTTGCAGACTGAGTGGACAGGGCTCACCAAAGGATTGGCGCTAGCTTAATGAGGTAGGACATTGACTTGCCCACCCACAACCATGGACTGGCAGCAGGGACAATAGTATCTATAACTCCCATGAGAGTAATATATATGGTCCCAAATAGCTTATTGGTATGGTCCAGGGGGAGCTTGGCAGAGGAGGCAGACATTGATTTGGGGGTGACAGGTAGTTCTATGTCTAATTGGTGGGAAGGAAGAAAGTTGTATTTATCTCTGAACAGGAGGGGCTTGGTAACATACCAAGGGCCTTTTTGGTTGCATCTGTTTAACTCTGTAGATCTGGCCAAGGGATCCCAGGCTAGTATGTTGTTGGTGATGTAGTCCTTGTGCTCAGGCTTTAAGGGGTACTCTGTGAAATGGACGGGACCAAAGAGGACACCTGGAGGGCGGTACATGGCTGGCGGACTGGCAGGAGAGTCAGATGATCTTCGAGTTAACTGGCAGATGACAAGAATAAAATATGGCAATAATTGGGGAAACCAATATCTCATAACCTTTATTTAAAAATGGTGATGGGGATTGATCTCAGCCTGGCAAGTATTTATACCACACTACCAGGCTTCATTTTATGGTCGGGTTTTCTGAGCTTGGGAGGTTTGGCATTGGGGGTCTTAGATGGCAGTGTGGCACTTGGAACTGGCAGTTTACCACTGGCTGCTTTGGGATAAGACTTCAAATCCTTCTGTTTGTCAATTTGGGTATTAGGTGCCTCTTCAGGTTCAGTGCCTCTTCCTGGGCTTTGGGGGGGTTTAGAATAACTTTCATTGGGAAAATATGTACATTTCATTGAGCAAATCACTGGTGTCAGGTATTGGCACCTTGGGAAAACTCCTGGCATCTTGCACTGGTGATTTGCTTTCAGAATCCTGCGGGTGGCTAAGGGTTTGGATCCTGGTGGGTTGGCAACAACTTTGTCAATTGGTAGTGGACTGTCTGATTCCCAGTCTTTGAAACTGGCAGTCTGCAAAGGGTTTTGGTCAGGGTTTGACCCTGGTTCCATACTTTGAGATTCAGGAGCATTCAAATTGTCATTCCTGACACATAGATTATAAGGATCAATTCAGGGGCTTCACAAAAAGAATTTATTATACTGTGTGTTTCATGTTAGCCAAGGACTTTTTATATTATATGTTATATTTGGACACTAGCATTTATCCTTGAGGTACTTTTTTGGGGTACAAGATTCATTTTAATCTCCTGTATTATGAACCTGTTTTTCCAAGACCTAAAATATGATACCATATCATATTACCAGTTTTTGATTCTTGGAAATAATGATACCAGAATCAAATCAAGTACCAATCTATTTGTCAGAAATATGCATACTGTGGTATTTTATCATCTAAAAAGATGGTATTCTAAGTATTTTAACATTAAAAAATTACAGGAGAACCTGTGACTTTGGCATAACCTGCAGTCCAGAATAATTTGTTGTAGTCATAGAAGTAACAAGTTTTACAGGGCCCACATCCTTGAGGCAATGGAACATCTCTTATTACTTATGGATATAGGTTCATGGTTGTTTTCTCTATATTTTACTATAGCAGTGTCAAGTATATGCTTCTGAGAAGTATATAAAATGAGATAAAGGGGAAATTAAGAAGAAAATGATTCTTTATTTGATATGAATATAGAATATTATATAGTATCATGGAAAGCCACATACTGTTCATGTACATCATGGTAGTCATGGAGCTTATCCAAGTAATTGTTCCTCTTAGGTCACAAGGCTTGTCTAGGTTGTGTTCCACTTAGGACTCAAAATGTTTGATCCCCGTAATAGATGGTCAAATGATAGCAGTGCCACTGGCTTAATGATTAGTTGGTGAACCATTTGGCAACTCATTTAATGAACTACTTGGGGTGTTAATTCCCTAGAGAGAGTAGTCAAAAATGATGCAACATCTCTCCCTGGGGTACTAGAAGGTGGAACCTTGGGAATTTTCTTGAGAGTGTCAGGGATTTGGGCTTGGTATTGATCCAGTTTTGTGTTGGGTACAGGAAGTCAGTAATTACATTGTGCTGTTCTTGTTTTGCATAAGCAGATGTGGGCATGGTGCATACGCTTGAGTTCTGTTTGAGTGCTGATGTCTTTGATGAGATAGGTGTTTTTGGGATTGACTTTTATGACAATGCCTGGTCCTCGTAATCCTGGATATAACTTGTGCATGTCATGGTTAACAACCTGGGTCTTGTCCCTAACTTGGAAGTGTTCTTTTTTTAGTGGGATTGCTTCTCTCTCAACTCTTTCATTTTCCTTGTCCTTTTCCTCTTGGTCCTTCCTGGCGTGTTGTATGTCAGGATCACTCTTGCCTGGCACTTTCTTGAGCAGAGGTAAAGGTGGTCCTGAGGTAGTGCTAACAATGGTGGGCTTTTGTCAATATTGCAGTTAACTTTTGTTCTGCACACCATAAGTGCTGTTGGTAGCATGTTGACCCAGGCTTTTGGATTGTTGGCAGATAACTTATTGAGGGCTTCTACTAGGGGGCTATTTAGTCTTTCTACTCTTTCATTTCTTTGCAGGTGATAGGGGCTAGCTATGGTGTGTTTTATTCCATTCTTGGCAAGGTAGATACTGGTGTCAATGACTTTAAGTTTGGTTCCTCTATCTGTAATAAGGAGTTCAGGTTTGTCCAACTTAGCTATGATCTCTTTGCCAATAAATTGTCTCACATCATTGCCTTTGTGTTCTTTTGTAGCTTCCTTCTATAGGCCACCTAGTCGCATAGTTGATAGCTGTTAAAATTTACTTTTTGCCTTTGTTATTGACAGGCATTGGTCCCACAATATCCAATGACCACACTTTGAAAGGTTGTGTGATTGACACTGGTATTACTGACTTAGGAGGTGCCTTGGAGCAGGCGTACTTTTCACAGACTTTGCATTGGTCTAGTGCTTTCTTGATGTTGTCCAGAATGTTGGGTCACCAGTATTGTTTCTTGAGGTAATCATGCAAGTTCTACTATAGTGTGTTCCAGATCTCTGTGGTATCAAAAAATTGTGTCAATATTTTGTGTTGACGGGATGTAGGGTACAGCATTGCCACTTGGTAGTATGCAGTGTAGAGTACCATACTTTTTTTTGAACAGATGTTTGTTCTTGGCAACTTTCTCTTGGATGTTCATTGGTGTACCAGGTTGGAACCCCTCTTAGAGATTCCCCATGATCAACATGGGTCAATCAGGGTTCCTATCAGCACATAGGATATGTTTACGGTATAGCCTTGATAGGGTGTCTGCTGTAAGCATTTCCTTGCCTAGTTTGTATTCAATTATCATGGGGTATCTATATATGAGGCTCATCTATTTGGTTTGTTGTCTAGATAGGTGTTGTTGAGTCTTAAAGAATATCAATGACTTGTGGTTGATTAGCACTTTGAATATATGTGCACCTTCCATATAGCATTGTCACTTCATTGGAAAGTGGATAATAGCTATTTGTTCCTTGTCATGTATTGGGTATCTTTACTCACTGTCAGACAGCTTTCTTGCTTCATATGCTACAGGGAGGAAGTTTTTTTCTGTAGTTTTAATTTAGAGTACTCCTCCTATTGTGTGATTGGAGGTGTCAGTTTCTAATTTGTACGCTCTTTCACAATTTGAATATTGCAAAATAGGGAAATGTCGTAACTGTGCTGTTTTAGCAGAGTTACACAGGGAAAAAATATTTAGAAGATATATAATAATCTTTATTGAGAGATAATGATTATATAGTTACTGTGAATCAATGGATAGCAGGAACATGATTGGTGATCACACAGCTGGATGAGAGAAGGGGGTGGCTTGATCCTGATAATGAGTCAAGCGCCAAATTGAGGTATCCACCATGAAGGATCATCATCTGTTCATGTTGACGGATTTGATAATTTGAGTTGACTTCCTAGTCTGGCTTCGGGTGACCAGATAATCGGATTGCGGGTCACAAACCCGCTTGGTTGGAACCTTGCTGGCGGGTTGAGCCTGCGGTTTTGACACCCCCCAGCTGAAGGTTAGCCTCCTCTGGGGGCAGGTTGTCAGAGAGGTCGTCAGTGTTACGGTAGAAAACCAAATGAAAGGAATAACACGCCCCCGTAAGACCAGAAACTAACAAAGAACCGCTGCCAAACCCTTAAGAGAAATTGACAACTTAAATGCTGTAATTGACAAAAAATGGGTCAAAGCTGGGGTCGCTCAAATAGCCCTGGAAAATCTGGATCTACCATATTTTTATCCAAATAACTATGACAAGAAAATCACCCGTTACACATTATTTGGTGATGGAAGCGCTTGACCCGCTGGTCGCCCGAATTTTTCAAATTATGACGCCATTGACGTAAATTCCAATGCAGGGCCTACAACTGCTGAAAATATTCTTGCCAGCCAATCAGAAGCCAAGGAATCCCCTCCTGCCCCATCCTGAACTCCCTTAAGACTTCCCCATTTCCCCTCTAGAAACTTGTTTCTAGATATCTTACTCACCTTGGAATAAAACAGAAAATCACCCTTATGTTTGTATATTTGGGCCTGTTGGCCCCTGACTTCAATGATATGGCCGGGACAATGGTTCAGATGGCTTCAGACTCCTTTGCTGTCACTTGGCCTGCCTTTTACGTCACTTTTCCAACTTGCCATTATTCTAATTTTCCGCTGAAAATGATCTTCTTTACTTTGATCTTGATCTCCATATTACGTTCCACAGGTCGCGGTTCCCAAATGATCAAACCCTCCTCTCAATTCAGCTTACTGTTACTCAAACAATTAACTCTGTGTTTACTATATCCACATAATTTTTCTTTGAATAGTGCAGCTCGTCATCTAGTTCTAACAGTCAGGAGCCCAGGCGCCATATTGAATCAGTTGTTGTTTGGTGGCAGGCAGGGCGGTTTCTTGTTGTTTCTGTCTTGCTTTGCAGGGTTGTAGGCAGTTGTGGTGTAAGGCCTTGTCTTGTTTGCGTTTCCCAAGCCCTTGCACAAGGTTAGTGTTATTGTTGTTTACCTTTAGAACAATTGCTGGACCTACTTTCATGGGTTGTAGTTTGCTTTTGTCTACATTCATAACCCAGACTTTATCCCCTACTTCATGTCTGTGGAAGATGGGGACAAAGGTCTTTTGTAAGTGATCCTTTTCTTTGGCTGCTTGTGCGCTGTTGGCCTCTACTACTTGAGGGTCTGAGCAAGGGGGGACTTGACTTGGAATTTCCAGTTTGGTTCCTGTCAATGCTTGAATGATATTTGGCTGTGTGCCGTATACCAGTTCAAAAAGGCTTCTTCCGGTGGATCTGTTCACTTGGGTTTGGCACACAAGTAATGCAGTCGGTAGCTGCTTATACCAGTCTTCAGGTCTCCCGGCAATGAGTTTGGATAGGGCTTGCATGAGGCTACCATTAAGCCGCTCTACGCGTCCATTGGCCTGTGGATGGTACGGTGTTGTGACAGTGTGTTTGACCCCATTCTTGGCAAGGTACACATTGGTGTCTTTGGAAGTCAATTCTTTGCCTCCATTGGTTATCAGGAGTTCTGGCTTTCCAAACCTGCTGATTATTTCCTTGCCAATGAATTGTTGGACGTCGTTACTGGTGTGTGTCTTCACCGCTTGGGCTACTGGCCACCTTGTTGCTAAATTAATGGCTGTGATGATGTATTTTTTATTGTTGTGCTTTCCTGGCATGGGGCCCACAATGCCAAGAGCCCATACTTTGAACGGTAGTTGGGTTTGAATGGGGAGTACAGACTTAGGCAGGGTTTTGCTTTTGGCAAACTTTTTGCAGACCTTGCACTGTTCTAACACTTCCTGGACATTGTGGTATAAGGTTGGCCACCAGGCTTTATGCTTTAGGAATTCATATAGATTTTGGCTCTTAGTATGTCCAAGATCTCTGTGGTAGAAAAGCATGGTATCAACTCATTGATGTGTGGGAACGTAGGGGATGGTTGTGCCATCCGACATTTTTCTGTGAAGAGTCCTGTATACGTCAGCAAAGAGGTGTTCATTCTTGATGACCGTTTCTTTGGTGATATTGGTTGTGCCTGTGGGGAACCCTTTGTCTTTTGTACGGAGCACTAGGAGAGGCCAGTCTGGGTCCAGCCCATTCTCTCCCCTAGAAGCGCGGACATACAGACAGGAAAGGGTGTCTGCCATGGCAAGCTCGGTCCTGGGCTTATATTGGATGAGCATGTTAAATCTTTCTAAGATTTCCATCCACTGCGCTTGGCAGCGTGACAGGTTTGCTTGTGTCTTGAATTAGATGAGCAACTTATGATTGGTTAGTGCTTTGAATTCTTCCTGCCGTTACAGGTAACAGCGCCATTTGACTAGGCAGTGTACAATGGCCAACAGTTCTTTGTTGTGGATTGGGTATCAACACTTGCCATCCGTCAGTTTGCATGACTTGTAGGCTACAGGCAGGAAGTCACCATCACTATTCTTAATTTGTAGTACTCCCCCAATGGATGCATCTGAGGCGTTGGTTTCCATCTGGTACTCTCTGTCTTGTTTGGGGTATTGTAAGATGGGCGCTGTTATGAGCTTTTCCTTGAGACGTCTAAAACAGAGGTCACGTTGGGGGGTCCATACAAACTTGGACTTGGCGCCTGTTATGGCAGACAAGGGGGCAGTCAAGACGCCACAGTCAGGTATGAAGCGTTGTACATAGGCCACCATTCCCAAGAAGGTGTGGAGTTCTGATTTGTCTTTGAGAGGTGGCATCTTGTATATGGCTTGTATCTTCTGACTGTTGGGTTTGATGCCTTCTTTTGAGACTATGTGTCCCAAGAAGGGTAGTTGCTCCCGGAAGAACTGCCATTTGGAAGGCTTGGCCAACAGTTTGTGCCATGCCAAGGTCGCAAAGACTTCCTCCAGGTCCTTGTGGTGCTGTTCCACCAAGGGGCTGTAGACAATAATATTGTCTAGGTACACTAGGGCATGTTTGCCTATGTGTGGCGCAAACACTTTGTTCATGAAGGTTACAAAGGTGGACAGAGCATTGGTCATGCCAAAGTTGAGTACCACGCATTTGTAGGAACCGTGCTTGGTGCAGAAGGCTGTCTTGGGGATGTCTTCCTCCTTGATACAAATCTGATTGTAGCCTGTAGTTAGATCAATCTTGGAGAAGATGGTGGCTCCTCCCAAGGCGTCAAAGAGACTGTCAATTAGTGGCAATGGGTAACAATTCTTAATGGTGACTTTGTTCAAGGCGCAGTAGTCTGTGACCAGGCGTAAGGTACCGTCCTTTTTAGTCACAAAGAATACGGCGGCCCTAAAGGGAGACTGTGAGGGGCGGATAAGTCCTTTTTCCAGTGCCTCCTTAAGGTAGGCGCGCAGGGCGTTGTCCTTGTTTGGGGTCAGCCTGTAGATGAAAGGTGCCTTGGGTACAGCCTCCTTGAGTTGGATTGAGTGTTGGATGTGCTTCTCAGAGGGTAGCCCAGGTAACGCCTCCTTAAAGATTTCTGGGTGACGGGCCACAATGTCGCAATCTTGAGGCATGGAGGTATCCTGGTGGTCCTTGAAGTGTATGATTTTATACTGACAGGAATCCCAGTCAATTGCTTTCAGGTTTTCCTTCTCATCCAGAGTCTCTGTGATGCGTACAAAGACGTGGTTGCGTAGGAGTTGGTCCACAGAGTCTGAATAGATCTGGTGGTTGACACCTTCACAATTGATGGTCAGCACTGAGGTTGCCCAATCCACATGAGGGTTGTTTCTACGTAACCAGTCTAGTCCCAGTACAATGTCAAACTTAGGGAAGTCAATAACAGGACCTTGGATGGTGGAGTGGAGGTTCTCAAGCATGACAGAGAAGGGGGAAGTTTCTTTTGTCACGGCAATGTGATGTTCATCAGCCAGGACCCCGTTTTTAATCTGCAAAGGATTAGTGGCCAGCTTGAATTTGTTCACAAAGCTGCTGTTGACTAAGGTTTGATCTGCGCCCAAGTCCAATAGTGCTGAGCCTGCGTAACTGCAAAAGCAGAAAGGATAAGACATCAATTTATTGGGATGTCTGGCAATGGTGTACAGTACTGGGTCTTCTGAGGGAACTTAGATCATTGGACATTGGTCCACGTCCTTGGGTCGGTATCCATTGTTGTGCAAGTCAGGAGTTGCGTGGGGAGAGCTTGGCTTGCTTAGTGCTCTCCCCAGGCTTTTCCCTCATCTTGGTTGCCTTGGGTGGTGGTGACATGGAAATGGATACAATTTGATTGGCCGTTATTCCCATTCCCATTCCCATTCAAACCCGTGGGTTTGTGGTTGTTGTTTTTGCTGTTACCTCCAGGAGGTGGTTGCAAGGAGCGCCCACTTGAATGTGAGTCCTTGGGTCTCTCTTGTTTCCCAGTCTGTGCCTTGTGCAGAGCGTTGGAGGTTTGCTCCACTTTTTCTGCTTCATGGTACAGGCTTTGCAGGTTGGTAACTTGGTCCAGGTTCACATGTCTCATCATGTGCAACTTGAGAGCGTCGTAGTACATGAGGTGTGTTGCTGGGGTGTCAAAGGCCATGTTGGATGGGGCACAAAGCCGGAGTTCCTCGTAGGCGTGGGTGAGTTCTTTAATAATGCCTGTCTGGGTCAGGTTCTTTACTTGATGTATGATCATGAGCGCTGTATCCTTGAGCACAAACCTCACCAAGAAGTCCTGTTTGAAGGTGTCCCAGTTCTTGTCAGTGTGCTCTTTGTGTCACTTGTCACACCAGGTGCCAGTGTCGTGGGTCAGGCAAATGGAAATCTCTGCAATCCAGAATTGCTGTAGGCATTTCATTTGAGCCAGCTTGCTTTGAGTGGACTGGATCCATGCAGCAGCGTTGTTGTTGTTGGCCCCGGCAAAGGGCTCCAAGGCGGCGCTGTGAAGTCTTTGTGCAACATAGGTGGGCATGGTGGTTTCATCAGCTGGTCGCAGCATTGAGGAAGGTGCCTGAAAGAACCCTTGGGCGGACAGGGCGTTGAAGGCAGGTAGTGGGATCACCGTGTTTTGGTAGAGGACAAAACCATCAGGTATCTTGGTACCAGGAGTATACAGAGTCCAGTCAGGCAGGAGGCCAGACATAATTCTGTTGAGGATTTGTTGGCTGTGGCGTGTGCGGGAAACAGGCGGAATTTTTCAAGATAAGGTAGGATGAAGAGCCTACCTGTGCTACCAATGTCGTAACTGTGCTGTTTTAGCAGAGTTACACAGGGAAAAATATTTAGAAGATAGATAATAATTTTTATTAAAAGATAATGATTATATAGTTACTGTGAATCAATGGATAGCAGGAACATGCTTGGTGATCACATGGCTGGATGGGAGAAGGGGGTGGCTTGATCCTGATAATGAGTCAAGCGCCAAATCAAGGTATCTACTGTGAAGGATTATCATCTGTTAATGTTGACGGATTTGATAATTTGAGTTGACTTCCTATTCTGGCTTTGGGTGACCAGATAATTGGATTGCAGGTCACAAACCCGCTTGGTTGGAACCTTGCTGGCGGGTTGAGCCTGCGGTTTTGACAGAAAGGTGACCATATGTTATTTTAATTGTCAAAATTGTTGATCCCTCAGCAGTGTCCATACAAAATTTGTCATCTTTCCTGTGATTGCAGATAAGAGAGCAGTCAAGGCGCCCCATTCAGGGATGAATCTTCTAACATAGGCTACCATACCTAGGAACGTACAAAGCTCACTCTTATTTTGCAGTGCTGGCATATTGGTTATGGCTTGTATCTTTTATGGGTCTGGTTTGATTTTTCCTTGCTGATAATGTGTCCAAGGAATGGAAGTTCAGATGAGAAGAAATCACACTTTGAGGGTTTGGCTATAAGTTGGTTTTCTTTGAGACTGTGGAGGACCAGGTGGACGTCTTTCAAATGTTGTTCCTTAGTCAGGCTGTATATATTATGTTTTCAAGGTAGAAAATAACCCCTTTTTCAATGTGTTCCTTGAAGACTTCATTCATAAAAGTCACAAAGGTAATTGGGGCATTTGCCATGCCAAAATTGAAAATAACATATTCAAACGAGCCATACTTAGTTCAGAACGCTGTTTTGGGTATGTCCTCTGGCTTAACGCAGATTTGGTAATACCCTGCTTTCAAGTCAATTTTTGTGAAGAACTTTGATCCTCCCAAAGCATCAAAGAGGTTGTCAATCAGGGGCAGGAGATACATTTCTTAATTGTGACCTTGTTAAGTGCCCTGTAGTTTGTGACCAGGCGGAGTTCTCTATCTTTCTTTGCTTTAAAAAAGACAGCCACGTCAAAAGGAGATTTGGAGGATCCCATGAGTCCTTTTTCAAGGGCCTTGTCTAGGTAAGCCTTCAGCATGTCATCCTCTTGTAGTGTTAGACAGTAGATAGGGTGTTCCTTTGGCACACTCCCTTTGAGGTTGATTTCATGCTGGATGCCCTGGTTGGGTGGTAGTCTTGATAACTTTTCTTGGAAACCGGAAGGGAATTCTTGGATTAGCTGTTGTCAGATTGGGTCTTGCTCAAGTGAGGTCCCTACATTTCTAAATTGGATCATCCATACCTGCAGGTGTTCCAATCAATCTTGCTAGGGTCCTTTTCTTCTTCTGCTTCCGTGATTTTTACAAACACATGGTCTCTCATAAATGTGTCAAGGTGAGCCAGATATACATGGTGATGCACCTCACCTTGTTGTATGGTGGGGGTAGCGCTATCCCAGTCAATATATGGTTTAGTCTTTTTTATCCAGTCCAGGTCAAGTACAAAATTGTACTTGGGGATTGGTATGATTGGGCCACTAAGTGTAGTCTGCATATCTTCTATTTGGGCACAGAAGGGTTTTGCTTCTCTAGTGACTGGTGTACTTATATTATCTGACATGATAACTCTTTTGATATTACTTTGGACTGTGGGTATTTTTATATGGTTGCAAATTTTTTTGTCAATAAGAGATTGGTCTGCTCCAGTGTCAAATAGTGCTGTGCCCTGATATCTGCAAAAGCAGAATGGGTAAGTGAGGATTTTATTTCCTGTTTGGGTGACAAACAGTATAGGATTGCTGGGAGGAACTTGGATCATGGTGATTGAGTGCAAGTCCCAGTCCCTGTACAAGTCTTGCAAAGTGGGAGGGCAGCTTGTCTAAGCACTCCCCTGAGCTTCTCCCTCCTCGGTGGTGTTGTCAGTACTCATTTGATTCACTTGAGTAGTGTTATTTCTGCCTCAAGTATGAGGGTTATTAGCTTGGTTGTTCTGCTTATTAGATCATTGGTCTTTCTTTGCTGTGGGAAATTCCTTTTGTCTGTTGGTTACATGCAGGCTACCAGATTTTTGTGCAGCTTTATTTTCTTTCAAAAATACGTCTTGGAGGTTCTTGCAGCGGCTCATGTCAAACTGGTGTCTGATGTGCATGAAGAGGCCATTGTAGAAGTCCAGTTGTGGCCCAGCATCATTGAAGTTGATGGTGTTGGGAGCTCAATCATGTATGTCTTCATAGGCTGCAATGTACTCCTTGATAGTTCCTGTCATTTTGAAGGTTCTTAGTTCTGTCATGATTACAACATCAGAGTCATTTATAGCAAATTTCTCCAGGAAGGCAATTTTTACATGTCCCAGTTTTTGTTGTGATCAGGGTGTTGGTCAAACCACTTGCTTACAAAATGTGAGGCAGCCCCGGTAACGCGTAGAGCATTTTCCTTGCCCAGAGTTTGTGGGGGTAGTCTACTTGTGTAAACTTATTTTAGGTGCTTTGAATCAGAGATTGGCATTTTCACAGCGTAGTCTGGAGAACGTTCTAATTTCTGATGAGCGTAGGCATTGAAATACAATGAGGGTATTTCAGTTGCTTCAGGAATTGGAGGCAGATTCAGGACTCCTTGATTAACGAGAAAGTTGTACTGTTTGGTTGGTATGAGGATATTGTTGAAGACAGTGAATCTCGTAGGGACGTCCTGATCTTCTTCATATTGTCTCCAGTCAGTGGGGAGTGCCATCTTCTTGGTTCTTTTCTTTGGAGAAATATTTCATCTAAGTTGTATAGGTGTGGATAACCTACATGTGCTACCACTGTTGAGTATATACTTCTGGGAAGTATATTAAACAAGATAAAGATGAAAATTAAAAAGAGAATGATACTTTATTGGATATGAGTTTAGAGTATTATATAGTATCAGGAGAAGCCACATACTGTTCATGTACGTCATGGCAGCCATGAGGCTTGTCCAAGTAGTTTTCTGCTTAGGAATTGAAAGGTTTGATCCCTGTAATAGATGGGCAATTGATAAGAGTGCCACCAACTTAGTTATTAGTTGGGAATCACTCAGGGAATTACTTTCCTGAGAGGGAGAAATTGAAGATGTTGCGACATTTGTATAGATATTAAAGTTGAAGTTTTCAATTTTTATAGGTCGTGTCTTGCTTTTGCTTTTGATCTTCATTTTTTTAATTGGTCTGTTTTTAATTGTCTTGTGTTTAGTTGTCTTGGGTTTACTAGCAAAATTTATAGTGTTTCTTGCTATCCTCAAAATTTGGAGGGTTGAAGAAGATTTTACTTGATGGTTTTGGAGTATCTTGTAAGTATTTCTGACAGTTTCCAGGCTGGGGGTTGGGGGTTTTTATAGTAGAATCCTTGGGGTTTGGTATCAGGTTTCTGTTCTTATTCCATCAAGCTCTCTAAAGGATGTTTAGTTTTAAAGACAAGCTGCTCATGTTTTTTGATGAATTTTGTGTTTGGCAGGAGATTGTCTGATGCTTTATTGGTCTAAAAGCTCTTGGTTGGCTAAGGGGTTTGAGGCTCAGAGCAGTTGATCCAGGCAAGTTGATGGAAAACTGCTCCGGAAGAGCTGAAAATATTTAAGTGGGGTCCAAAGACGTAGGGGTTTGGACCCTATCTTTTAAGCTTACATCAGTGAAACCTACTGTAAATTTGGGACTGAACGTAAAAATGCGGGATTGTCAAATCCTTGGTCCAAATTTTGAATCACTTTTGTGGGATAGTCTTTTTTGAATTAAATTGAATTCTTTGTATTTTTATTTGGATTTTTAAAAAATGCGGGAACTCATAGACACTTTGCAAAGTTCAATTCAAACTGCATATTCCCAATGGAAGAAATAAATTAACTGGAATCAGATTTGAAGCGTTCAAATCCTTCAACCATTTTCATTAAGTTTACTATGTTTTTTGAAATTGCAGGATTATCAAATCCAAGAGCCAAATTTCAAATCATAATAGAGGTGAATTTGAAATAAATATAATTTATGGGTGTCTCAAAAAGGATGTCAAAGGATCTAGAGTGGATTTGTGCTAATTATTTTAGGAATCATAGGCATTCTCAAAAATCACCCTATTCCATTTTAGGACGGCTGAAATTTAGATTCTTGATTACAGTAGATTTTAAAAAATGCTAATAATAAAATAGAATTATATATTACAATCTATTTTATCACATTGTCTTTTCCTTGATGTATCAATAGTTCATTTGCTGTTGATAATGTGCTTGCATTTAATTGGATAGTTTCACCTCCAGTTGCCTTGGCAATAGGAAATCAAGTCGCCTCCGCAACCACAGCTGGTCTCGGGGAGGCGACTTGATTTCCTATTGCCAAGGCAACTGGAGGTGAAACTATCCAATTAAATGCAAGCACATTATCAACAGCAAATGAACTATTGATACATCAAGGAAAAGACAATGTGATAAAATAGATTGTAATATATAATTCTATTTTATTATTAGCATTTTTTAAAATCTACTGTAATCAAGAATCTAAATTTCAGCCGTCCTAAAATGGAATAGGGTGATTTTTGAGAATGCCTATGATTCCTAAAATAATTAGCACAAATCCACTCTAGATCCTTTGACATCCTTTTTGAGACACCCATAAATTATATTTATTTCAAATTCACCTCATTTTTGATTTGGTTCTTGGATTTGACAATCCCACAACTTCATATCTGTTAATTTTTACAAGATGTCTATGATTTGTTTGACATACAGGAAATCTCAAATTGTACATTAGAATCCTGCATTTCTGATTCATGTGTCCTGCAATTGTTTGCTGTGTTTTGTCTTTTGTTAGTTGAGTTATCTGCTCAAGGGATTTGAAATTTGCCAATTTAAATAAATCAAAAAAAGTCAAATTAAATGGTTGATTTTATTAAATATTTTAATTTTCACTCAGCTGAGTTGCCCGCAAGAGTGATTTGAAATCTGGACCAAGGATTTGGCAATCCCGCATTTTTAAGTTTAGGTTCTGAATTCACAGTATTGCTAACTTTAAGATGGTATCAATAGTAATACAAAAATATATCCTCTTATTTTTTATGTAAAATGTTTTTCCTGATTGAAATTTAAATATATTTTAAAAAGTTATAAGTAGAAATGATAACAGGAATGGTTTTTATTGATGAGGATTTAAAGCCGGCGTGGATCTATTAGGGTTGAAGGCAGATTGGGTTGGTTTTAATTGGTACTAATTCCAACCCCAGTTTTTGAAATCCCTTTTAGTTTCCTAGGATAAAACAAAGCAAAGTAAAATAAAATTAAGCCATAGAGCGTAAAAAGGCCTGTGGGATTTAAAAAATGGGTTTAAGCTCAAGTTAAGCGTATGCGCAACCAAGCCGATCAAAAGAAAGCACCCATAAAGGTTATTTAAGAATGGATTTTGCCATCTGACTTTCCATCATGTTGTCGGAAGATCGGTCAACAGAACAAAAATTGTTGAAATATTTCCCTGCCTGTGGTACTGGGTACCTGCTGAGATTAGTGATTATCTATTTTGGGTGATGGGTCAAGCCAGGCTCAACCCCATACTGAGTCAGAAAGGCCTGCCACAGCATGATCAAGTAGAATTCAAAATCTACATAAAAGCCTAAAGTTACGCATTTGATTAGATTGACTGCAGCTAAATCATAATTTTTAATTTAGCCTTTAAGCCCACTATATATCGTCCTGACTAAAATTTGTAAGCTACACTGCCAACTGATCATTCCATTTTTCGGGGCTATTTTAAAGAATGGTTGGGAAGAGCTAAATATTGAATGTTGGTCAGCTTCAAGGAAAGCGGATCTTAAAGTTTAAGTATAAAGGGTGTTGATCATCCATTTGATCTTAATGATGAAGGATGTGGTAGTTAGTGTTCGCGGTAATTTCATCAGGTCTGGCTTTCGATCCCAGATTCTAAAAAATGAAACGAAATATGCATCTGGCTTTTTAAAAAGAAGCTCTAAAACGAAATTGGTGAGTAAGGAAAGTTTCCGGTTTTGATTGAATAGATTAAACTGAGCTGATAGGTATTCATAAGAAATAGGTAGAGTCAAAAACATGTTAATGTAAAAAAGCAAATTAAAACATTTAATTCAACTATCCTGTTGGAATGATTAGATGGCTTTAAAAGGGTAAATACTTTGTCAAGACTAAAACAGGTTAACTATTCAGAAATAAGAAGTGTAATGGATCCAAAATCAAAACAGTACGTAACAAGAAATGAACATATTAAAAGCTGGAGAATTCAGCAAGGGAGGCCTCTGTTTAGAAAAAAGCCATTTTGGCTAGTCATTATCAAGTCAGACGCCAATTCTCTGGGTTAGCTTACTACACCATGGCCATTGCTGAAATTGAAGGCTATTTTTTAAAAAAATGCAGTCCCACTAATTACGACGGCGAGGACTTTGAGATCTTTGGCTGCGGCGATAAGAACGGCGATCGTCATATTCGCCATTAGAAAAGTCAGATTCCTCTTTAAAGGAGTTAGCTGTATGGTTTTCTGGGTGATCCCAATCGCGCCTATCAGATCTATCACTACGCGAGCCACGCCCGCGAGGAGAGCGTTCACGATAAGGGCGGCTATCCCTTCGGCTGTAGCGCTGGCGGCCATTTCTTCCGCGAAAATCTTCCTCATCATCTTCCTCAACCTTTGGGCCTAGTCGGCGAGCTATGGAATGAGTTGCATCAAGACGCGAACTATCAGTGAATTCTTCTTCGAGAGGCTTAACGAAAGCAAAATCAACTCTTATTTCTTGTCCCAACAAAATAGCACGGTCGCTTTTTGCTACTGCTTCTTTAGCTTGCTCAAAAAATTCATACTCAACTAAAGCATAGCCCTAGACCATGTAAACATTTGGAACTAAAAATATTCTTACCTTAACATAACCATCGTGCCGGTCAAGATTAAGATGTAAGGTTTTTACTTCGCCGAATTCAGCAAATCGGTCTAAAACATCATCTTCGGAGGCCTCTCTGTGAATTCCTGTAACACCAATCGTCCAACCTTCAATTGCTAAAACCGTGTTAAGCAGAAGTATTTTGAAAAACATTAAAGATAGCATTTAAATAAACGGAGGAAATAAGTCCGTAAGAAAAAAAGGACAAATCGATAGATTAGAAAGCTAAAAATTATGTGAATGCGAGGTTGATTTACATTGTTCAGCATTTTCTCCAACGCGGTCCAAAAGATCCACCTGTAATCTACCAGTAGCTACAGCCTCACTGCCTATAAAAGTGAATCAGCATAGCAGCTAAAAAAGATGATTTACTTTCACCTGGTCTAAAGCCTTTTTTGAACCCACGGCCGCGACGACGAATGACTAAAAAAGTTAAAAAGTTATCCAAAAAGCTTTCATTTAAAATTTTGAACAAGGTTTTTAGAAGGTCTACGCTTTAAGAAACTTTGGGGGAAAAACTCACCGATGCCCTGAGATTCGTTCCTTCTTTCAGAGTCGCTGTGACTATCCATTGCAGCATCAGACATTCTGTGGTTAAACTTTTTAAGTGATGGCTTTAACTGGATTAAAGAGATTTACTCTTTGAATTTGAGTACTTAAAAATATCAACTGCATTGGTTTTCATCACGCAAAGTTTAATTCGAAGCTTAGAGCTGAATGGCTGGGTATAAACCCTTGCCATGAATCGATCTGATTGGCTTAAATGTTAACCATCCATTCCGGTTGACTTAGGCTGGGAAGATCACATTTGATTAGATCGAAATAAAACACTTTTAATGAGATTTATATTGAAACTGTATCATTCCCAACCCAATGCTACTCAGATTTTAAGCTCACATCAATGGAACCAAAAGTTTTTACAGAAGTGAGATTTCGGTTCAGACCCAATCAGCTTGGTTAAATAAAATATAGCCTTTTATAGTAAATCTGCTTATATTAGGTGCTAAAAAAGAAGCTTGTTGGAGCTTCACTTCTCATGCGGCTTATACGGCCATACACTTGACTAAAATCCATCAACTGTGGGATTTAGAGAAGAGACCCATAAATTCTCTATGGAAGAGTTGGTAATCCATCGAAATGTAACGAGCTTACTCTCTTCAAAAAGTAGTTTATCCCCTATCGCCCCTCATCGTCAAGCCAACAGCTCATCAAAGTTGGAATGATTGGAAAGACCCCAAAGCACCCATCAATAGCCAATAATCAGTAGCTTAAATTCTAAACAGTGTATTGGATCTGTCGCGCTTTTTTGCATTACAGCACCACAATTATTTAATATTATAGGGCACAGGGCATCTGCTTGAATACAGTCATATGTGAGGATATGAGTAGTATTGCATCAGGAGAGCCAGGATCAAATAGAAACATAATTATTGTCAAAGGATGGCTCCTGAACATGCTGAAGTACTTGCAGATTAAAAGATGATTTTATTGTAATCCATTAATTCTTCTTATACCTTCTCAAAGGTTAATCCATGGGCTGTTAGCAATGTCTTCTAGGACATTCTAACATGCCCCTATTTTGGGTAATCAGTAATCTAGGTTTGGCGCTTATTGCACATCACCCAATAGAATATATTCATCTTCACCCAGCACAGGTGGTCCATGCTGGTGTGGGTTAGTTTTAGTAGCTCCAGGATCACTTCCTTCTATCCTAAACATGCTTCAGGTTCAATGCTTAATGATATGATTAATATGGGAATTTGAGATCATGGGGAATCAAACCCAGCGCCTCAGCGCTTGATGTAAAAGTAGGGTGGCACCCACAATACTTGTAAGGCAGTACCTGGAATAATTTTAGTTAATGTGATGATGTTTGATGTATAATTGGTCCAGTGCCTTGGGGCCTAAATATTTGCAAGATGGTGCCTGGGATAATTTCTAGTCAGTGCGGCAGCGCTTTTCAGATGGCAATTAATTATCTGCATCAGGTTTCAGTTGCCAATTTGATGCTGAAATTGCATGGGTATGCCATGCCAGTTCCTTTTATTGATTTATGCCACTGGCTCTGGCATGCTTAACAACATTGCTTGGTCAAAATCCTGACTGGATCTATAACCCCATCCAACTTTAGACAAACATAGTTCTGACCCATTAATGTCAACCCATTGCTGAACTATTTCTAACCCAGTAAAAATATTGACTGAAAAACAAAGTTTAAAAGGGCTCAGGAACAAAACATCATGCTGAACAGATATCCCTTTTTCAACTTTTATTGGTGCTGCTGTAGATATGCTGTAGAAGCAGGGTTACAGGTAGGGGAATAAGTAAGGATAACCTGTATATTTGTTTAGAAGTTAAGGGGTATGTAGCTGGTGGTATGGCTTTCTGGAAAAGAAGGGATCTAATGGCATCTCAAAATATGCCATCTCAAAAATCAATAGTAAATACAGTATTGGGATTTACACTATCACAGATATCAAACACAACAGCTTGACAGGCAGTTCCCTTTAACACTTAAAAAGCACACAAAAATTTTATAAACCATCAAATAAAGGTCATTGGTAGACTAAAAAGGCCTCAGGATTTCAGATCCACAATTAAAAAATTGGGGTGGATTGGTAGCAGCTCTGTCACCCAAAAATCTCTGAAGCCAATGTCAAAACCGCAGGCTTGACCCGCCAGCAAGGTTCCAACCAAGCAGGTTTGTGACCCGCAATCTGATTATCTGATTATCCGGTCACTTGAAGCCAGACTAAGAAGTCAACTCAAATTACCAAATCCAACAACATGAACAGATGATGATCCTTTATGATGGATACCTTGTTTTGGCACTTGACTCATTACCAGGATCAAGCCACCCCCCTCTTTTATCCAGCCATGTGATCACCAATCATGTTCCTGTTATCCTTGATTCACATGAACTATATAATCACTATCTCACAATAAAGATTATTATCTATCCTCTAAATACTTTTCCCTGTGTAACTCTGCTAAAACAGCACAGTTACAACACCAAGGCCTTTAAATGAAGCCCTTTTCTGCTATACTGGGTTTACAGCATAATGGAGAAAAAAGTCCATCAGAGAAAAGGGTCAAACATTGAGGTATAGAGTAACAGAGATGGCTTGAAGGTGCTCAAGCTTTCTAACTTCTAGATAGTAGGAAAAGGACTATCTGTCAGAAATATTCCTGACATAAATCAAATTCTGACAAGAGGAAAATGTTGGGAAAAGATAGGGAAACTCCCAATTAAAGAGGCCAATTTTAATGAAGAATTTCCCCCTTTATTTGGGGGAAATAAAAATCAAAATTTGGAAAAAACAGATTTTCATAAAAACCGGAACAATTTAACATCCGGGCAGGCTCCCGCCGCCGCCGCGCAGACGCCCGCCACCCTCTGCCAGCCTCCCGTGGGTCTCCTGCCCGCCCAGCCAGCCCCCCACCAGCCTCCCACCCGCCAGCCAGTCCCCCGCCCACTCGCCCGGCCCCCACTGGCCATCCACTTGCCCACCCCCTCCCCCAGCGGGCCCCCTGCCAGCTCCCAGACCCCATTCCCCAGCCAATCAGAAGTCACCATACAAAACAACCAATCAGAAAAGTACCTGACCACAGGAAAAAACCCAGGGAATAATTTCTGCCCTGCAGAAGAAAGGTCAAACCCAAGTGAAGAGTCCAAAAATAACCCTGAACCTTCCAAAAATAGACCAAACCAGATTCCAAAAGTTAAAAATAATTTGACCTCAAGCCAATGGGATTCAGAGGGCCACAACACTTGCTTAGGTCTAGGCCCCAGCCAAACTAACCTTTCCAAACCAAAAATAGATTTGGAAAGTCCCATGAGCCTTTCCCATCAGCTCTACTTCACAATCAGGGGACATCATTGGCTCCAGGCATGAATGGCCAAACCTCCAGCAGATTGCCCAAGAACAAGAATTTGGCCATCTTCTCAAACCCCAACTCCCAAAACCTTTCTCCAAACTTCTGGGATCCCCAGTCCCTTGTTTTTACTCCCACTTACAAAATTTTGCAAGTGGGGAGCACTATAAATAAAGGATCCCCCCTCAGTAATAGCTTGTGCTATTATTGAGATTAATACCCTCAATAAAGTGAAATTCAACTTACCTCTAACAAGTTAAAACTATCAATCAGCCCCTGCCAACCCTCCAATCCAAGGAAGATGAACCACCTCATCTTCACAGCTGTGCTCACAGCTTGCCTTGGGATTGGAGGCCACCAGTCAGGTCCAGAACTCTTTGGGCCATCTCCAGAAGGACTAGGTCAAGACTCCTACTATGATCCTGGTCAACTGAACTCATCCCAAACTGGACCTTGGCCTCCTTTGGTGTCTCCACATTCAACACTCTCTATTGCCATGTACACGTCCATGTACTATATCTTGACCTACTTCACCGGAAGTTTTGGGAGATACAATGTGCATGCCAAGATCTTCCGCTGGCTCATGACTGTGTACCCTGTTGTTACCGCCTTGACTGGGTTTCAGTTTGCCAACCTGCTACCCTACTTCCTGCAAGTGATACCTATCATAACTGGGTATTACACTACCCTGCAGATCTCCTGGCACTAAACCACAGCCTTTGTATGTCTGATAGAGAGCTCATTGTTCTTTATGCCATTGTTTTAAAGGTGGGCAGAGATCAGCTGCTGGGATTTTAGGTATACCACAATCCCGTTGAAGTTGGGCTTTCAGCCCTAACTCCAGTAAAAAATCAGCTGCCTCACCCTTCAATAGAAGCAATGACCTTGATCAAGCCATATTTTACCTTATTGAAGAAGTTTCAGCTGAACAGGTCACCACCCTTTCTTGTCCTGTGTTCTCCTTGGACTATTTCAATCCGCTGAGTCCCAAAGTACTCAACAGATGAAGCAAAGGCCTCTCAGTTGTCCAGGATATATTGATGGGACAAAATTACATCATAGAAGACATCAACCTCCTCTTTTCTCACCAGATTCAGGGCATTAAAGCATTCAAATAAGTCTTTGACCTATTTACTCCCTTCTGTGTTTACAAGCTCATTGAGATCAGAGCATCTATGTAGGCCATGAAAGAGTGCTTTATGGAAGTGAGATCATCAACCCTGAGAGAGCTCTGGAAGACCTTTATATAAGCATTGGCCCAAGCCTGCTCAAAACTGATTGTCAGAAAGGTGCATTAAGGCACCCTCCCATCCTGCTTCTTTGGGGTGGCATCCTTTTCTTGGGTGGATTCTTCATCTACGCCCTCTGGTCTCTCAAGAAGCTTTCTAGGGATGATGTGAATCCCATCCATCCTTAAATTAGTGATAGCAGAGGCATAGGTTCCCAGCTTCTTTCCAGAACGGGAGTAAATAATGAGGGGGAGAACTAAGTTGCCAACCCAGCCAGAGATATCCTGGAGCCGGCTGAAGAGGTTTGACCCGGGGAAGAAGGTGCCACCCTCAATCCAAGCTGGGCACTGGCAGAGGCCACCCAACCCTTGACCAGCAGCAGATCTGATCATTCACCCCTGGACATCCACTCCAGCACTGTGAAGAAGGGAGCCCTGTTCACAGCTGGATATCTTCTTCTCCATGGTGGGGACCAGCTGATCAAAGGAGGTGGCACTGGCTCCCTCAGCGCTTAATGGTCAATGCTGGCTGAGAAAACACTGCTACAGCTTGGTTGAACTGCTGATTGGGGCAAGCTGGGAGCTGCTCAGATAGATAGGGCGCCACCAGCAAGCTCAGTCAGGGTTCTAACTGCTGTGGCAGGGGCAACTTGGTAGATATACTGGACTATGAGCTGGCCAAAGACATCAAAAGTGTTGCTGCTGAATGGGTTGTAGTTCAGGATTTTGGTTGGGAAGATATTGGTTCAGAAAAGGGACAGAGAGCAGATTAGGGATAGGGCCATGTTTCTTGATAATACTGGGGGCTCTTATACCAAGGTATTAAGCCAATTGATCAATAAGGAGGTGGTACTAATGGTGGTGATTCAATTCAGGTTTGAACACGTGCTAGATAAGTTCATCTGTGGGATTTCCATTGCAATTAAATTTGCTCCTTATAGGGAAATATTATGTCCCACTGTTGCAGCTCCTAGATGGATAAGACAACAGGTTGTAAATCTGGATGCAAAACAGCATAACAATCAAACAGCCACGTGATTATTTTGCTACACTCAAATTTCCCTCCCTGTTATCAACTTAACTATGAGTCTAAATGCAGTAACTAATAGCTGCACTAATTGCCCACATGCCCCAATAAAGGGAATGTGAGATTCAACGCTGCTCAGTGGCATAAATTGATATTTCCCTTAAGCATATAATTGCGTAAAATTGGTTGTTATGTTGGCCTTTAATCCTTATGCTACCTCTCTGGCTCAAGAATAGCCTATTTTACTCCTATCATAGCCAATAGTTGTCCATCTTTCTCTCTATATAACCTATAATATTTACAATCAAATAAAGCTATTTTTTCCATATTAGTTTCCTTTCTTTTGTCCTTTAACAGCTGTCACTTTACCACACACAGGTAGAGTGTTGAGAAATAGGATCTTTGGCTAACTATCAGTAGAATCACTACCCCCTGGCTACAATTCTACAGCACCCATTATACCAAAGAAATAAGAGAGTCTATGATGTTAGGCCCATCATGGGGTGGCCAATCAAGCACCCCTATGTATTGTGAGATACATTGAAGACTGAGATACCAACTCCAGTTGCAAAAAAAGTCTTGTACAGCTGTTCTTTGCAGCAAGGGCCTTGGATCCAACAAGCCTATATTTGGTTAGCTGTGCTGGGTAGCCAAGGTTATTTTGCTTGAGGTGATGCTGATTTATGGCCTTATTACATCATCAATGTTGAAGGTGGACCCCTTATACAAAAATCCCATCCCCCTTTCTTGGACATGATGGGGTAGCTCTCTTAAAGCTTGCTAGGCACAACAAAGGAACCTTGCCTGTTGCAGATGGTGTGGATATCCCATAGTTTAATTCCATACCTAGCAGGAGCACCAAGATCAGAATTCTGCACTTGCTCCCCCTCAGGCTATGGATCAGGTTCATGGATGTCTGATGAAATCAAATGGTCATTCTTGAGGAACAGGTGGGGAGTATAAACCAAGATTATGCTTTGAGGTAAGGCAGGTTTCCTAGGGATCAGGGGATGGTGTGGGTGTTTGGGAGGCGCTTCCACCTTATCAGGATGCTTATTGGTGATATCCCTGGCTTTTCTGGCCTTGGGAACTGTTACTGCCCTTTGAGGCCCTGAAAACAGCTTTGATATGGAGTTGGAAGGCATATAGAGGAGAAGTAGCATAAAATGGCTTGGATTTGGGGAAGTTTTCAAAGTTAGAATTAAGGAATACTTTTGATATAAAAGGTATAAAAAAATTTAGATGGGCTTTAAATAATAAATGAAGACATATAAGAGCAAAGTTTATAGCTTTAATTTGGGAAATAGCTTTTCAAATTATAGCACAAGTGTGAAAACCTTTGAGCTTTGAGCTTAAACTGGAAGTTGAGATGGTATATTTGATATGGTTGAATTGTGATGCTGTAGGCCAAAAACTTAAGAGATTTACACACTTGCATTCTAAATTTTAGAGTACACTGTGGTGCTGTCACTGTAAGGACCAACAATCAAGAAACTAAGGCTACCAGATTTGAACCTGCACATAACATTGTGAAACAAAAATGCAGACAGCTGCACAAACCTGCCAGGGGTATTGGACCCCAGTCAAACCACCAGGGTGGGTGGGAACTGACTCTCAAAAGAGAAGTTGGTTATAATCTTATATTAACAACGGGAAGTGATAAGACAACTAGGGCCAGTACTCCAACTGGCCCAGGGGGGTTAGCGGCCCCCAATGGTAGCAGAGCCACTGGCTCCAATGCTACAAATGGGCTGGGTGGCTCCCAATTGAATCTTACCTATATTTGCTGATTTAATCAGCAAATCCAGTATCAACTGGGATTGCTGAATAACTTAGCAAATACCTCAGTCCCCACTCAGCCAACCAGTTTCCCCAAACTGGATATTTCTGTCCCAGTCCTGCACCTACATTCCAGTCCTGATCCAACTGTCTCCTTGAAGTCAACCCTCAAATCAAATGCAATTACCCCAACTGATGTGATGAAAAATCACCTGCAAAAGGACAATCCAGAGCCCTCTCTCAATCAAACAAAACCAGTTAAGGAAGAATCCCAAGCCAATGCAACTCATAATTCACCTGGAATTCTCAACTATTTTATTGGTTCAAGAAGTGAAGAGGAACAACTCAGCCAGGAAGATTCACCTGCAGATGAAACCCCCTCCACCCATGAACAAACCCTACCTGTCAAGAAATCCCAACCTCAAATGATTGAACTGGATATAATTAACCACCAATTAGCTCTCAACAATCCAACTGAATTCAAGATGGGACCTGATGATCCAAACCTAGTCCCCAGTACAGTCCCCAGATATGATTCACTTAAACAATCCAATGGCTCAGATACAGTGAACTTCTCTTCCCCAACCAAGTCCAAGATTCCTGGGACTCTATCCCCTGTTCCCAAGAATCCCTCTCCTTTAACCAAAGTGCCTGTGACCAAAGAATGGGCTACTGAAGCTTACCAAGGAGATGCCAGTAGTCACTTCCAAGGAAGACCAGATGAGTGGTATAAAACCCAGTTCCCTATAATCAATTCAGACACAGACAAAGTTTAATAAAGTGTATGGTCCATAGAGTAGTCTTAGCCTTTTTTTCACACATCATTTTATCACCTTGGACGCAACCAAATCAACCAGCTCAATCACCAGCACTTCACCTAGTAGAACTAATAGAATTTGTAGCTATGGACTATCAACCAGGGCCCAGCCCTGGGTGGGCCAGCCGCTTCATATCACCCACTTCCCCTCCCCCAATCTTGCAACCCACTGCTGAGGTTGTCCCCTACAACCACAGCCAATATGGGATGGTCATCTTGATCATCCTAAGTCTTTATGAGGTTGTGGTGCCTCATCTTGGTGCCTATTGTCCACTTGCAGATGGCATGCTGTACTTGTCCCACTCCTTGCCTTTCTTGTATTGGGCATTGGTGTTGTGATACCCTAATGGGTGTACTCTGACCATGGTGCCTTGGTATAGCACTACTCCTGGCCATGACGTTTACAGCTGGGCCATTGTATACTGTAAATTCATAATCTAAACATAAAAATGCAGGATTTTCAAATCCTTGGTCCAAATTTAAAATCACTTTTGTGGGATGGTCTTTTTTAATTAAATTGAATCCTTTGTATTTTTATTTGAATTTTTAAAAATGCGGGAACTCATAGACACTTTGCAAGTTTTAAGTCAAACTTTATATTTCAACTGGATAAAATGAATGAACTGGAATCAGATTTGAAGTGTTCAAATCCATCAACCAGTTTCATTAAGTTTACTATGTTTTTTGGAAATGCAGGATTGTCAACTCCAAGAACCAAATTTCAAATCACTTTTGAATGCCACTAGTAAACTCAAATAATGATTGCAGGAACTGAAATATGCATTAAATAGACAGGAGGTAAACTATCAAATACTAACCCAAATTAAGAATCTCCACTTAGACTAAAATCAAATAAAAATTCCCTTTTGATTACCATCTTAAGACATAAAATCAAATAAAATTAAAAATTGTCTAAAGCAGGATCAAGTGAAAAAAATTACATCTCAAATCACTAATATATAAACTGTGATACTATTCAAGGCTAAAAAAGAGCAAACAAAAATAAAAATCTAAACTAAAATAAAAAGCTAAACAAAAAATATATTTAATCTAAAATATACATTTTATTTTACTTTTATGGACAGAGTATCTGATACTCAACTAGCTCCTGCAACAAGATGTGGGGCAGCCTATTTAAGAGGATGTCCCAGAAGGTTCAGGAATAAACCAAGGGCATAGAATGGGCACATCAAGTCTAATACACAGGCCTCTCAAGGTGTCAGTGCAAGCCATCTACCTCTCATATCACAAGAAAGATATGGTAGTCTGAATCCCAGACAAAAGCCACTTTAATAACCTACCTGTGGTGCTCCTGTTCCTAGAATGCCACCAAAGTGTGTCCTGGGTTAAATCCAGGGACAGGATGGGTTGAGGTGACATCCTCAGGGATACTTATTCTATGTAAAGATCAAAAGTGAATTATCTTAACACTCTAAAAGAGATTCACCATGCCCCCAATCATCATTGACAATTGATAACTAGGGGGAATGTATTTCACAGCAATGCATGGGCTACCAAAGCAGCTCCATCATCTAGGGGGCTGTTTGCATGATAATTTTTAGTTCATTACTATCCTGGATCTTGAGGTTATTTGCACTGATTTACTCATTCCTCAACCAGGGGTATTCTATGAGAGAACAGACTAAAGTTCTGCCTCTTCTGATCCTATTAAACTTCTCCAAAATCATTATCACTAGGGAAGTTATCTGTCATACAAAGGTAGAATAGGTTTTGAGATATTATTTATTAGCAGAAGAAAGCTTCCCTTAGAAACTTTTTAATTTGCCACTGTTTAGGAGTTTTTTTGACCAGCTACTCCTTCAGAAAAGACTTATTAACGCTTTAGAAGACATCTGGTTAATCTAAACCAACCAGACATTTAACTATCAAGATGTAGATCAATCACCCAAAAAATATCCTGCTTACAACCAAAATATTTCAAAAAGACCCCTGCAACTTTCCAGCCAGCTTCTTTCTTATAGTGTTTTCTTAATGGTTCAGCCTTCAGAATGACTTTTTTAAAAAGCTTAAACTATTGGCACTCGCTTTTTCTAAAATAAAATAAAATAAACATATAACCTTACTTTCTCAAAAGCTTAAAGTATTGATTTGCTATTTTCTTGCTTATGCTTTAAGCTTTTGGCTTCTAAGCAATCAAATTCATTAGGAAACATACCCTCAACTCAACCAATGATTGCAGCATTAAAAACTACATCATTTCTGAAGATCCACTGCAATTCAACTAGAAAATTAATTTCTAATGTTCAAGTTGCTTGAAGTGTTAACACTTTGTGCAACAAAACGTTAACTGGTTCCCTGTTCCAGCAACAGTCTTCCCTGCATTCAACCTTAACCAGTTTGAATAGTAAAATGTTATTTAAAATTTTCTTATTGATCTTCTCACTAAGAAAACCTCTTTTCTGCAACTTGTTCAATATTTCTCATTGATTTTGCTACTGCAAAAAAATCAAGGCAAAACATTCCATCCTCTGCTACATCAGCAAATCAATTCAGAGAAATGTTGGAACATTTTCCCAAATTGTTCTAACCTTAACCTAATAGCCTAGCACCTAGAATAGCTATTAAACAATTTATTAAACCCTTACAGATAGCCTTAATTCAGGCTTTCTTTTAGTAGTCCTCATCAGTCAACACCTCATACTCAGAAAATAAGTCTCCACAATTGAATCAACCTATACTTAACCCCCATCAGTGACCTACTCTTTAGGTCATCAGAAGCAAGCATACCTCATGCATTACAATTTTTTACTCATACAAGTGGTTAGCTTGAGCTTTCAGGTGTAAAGTAACTAACTTAACTTCCCAGAAACTTCTGAATTACTAAGTTCTACATCTTCTCTGGACAGCTACCTTAATGATAACTCTGAGCTAGCCATGCTTTTTACCAGCAACTTTAAGACTTTCTTAAAGCTGCCCTAAAGTCATAGAGAAACTTTACCTCTATCCTAGGTTAGGTCACCCAACTGTATTCTCACCCCAGTTGGTATCAGGATTTCAGTGGTATATCAGCACATATGTCCCAGGGAAGACCCCTAGCTATATTCTCATCCTAGATAGCCTCAGGATGCCTATACTTCTTGGTATAACTATCCCAGGGCACACAACTTCTCTATCCTTCTAAAGCACTAACAAGGGCTATCTTACTAACATCCCAAGGGAAAACCAAACTCTAACCAACTCAGTTGAGAAAAACCCCAGCCATCACAGCTTATCAATCAATCAAAACAAAAAAATTACCTCTCTCAGGCAATCAGTCTCTAACTGTACGACATCAGCCCAGGCCTGCAAAACAGCTTCATATGTGGATCATCACAATAATGAATTCATAAATGCTAATATATGAGGTTGGGGAGAGGGAGTGCTGGCTGAAACTTAAAAGTCTCTTGTATTCCCATCCCCCAGGCTTTATCAACCTTTTATTTTTTTGAGATAAAGGTCTTTAAAAATGTGAGCACTTGGTACCAGCCTCCTGCTGGCATGGTTAGCAGTGACCTACCTGGCTGCATGAACTTTCTGGCACCCCGTGGGGATTAAGAAGTTGTTTTAGCTGTCTTGTGAACCCCATTGTGTATTGGTTTCTTGTCTCTGCACCAGAGCTTTAGGATCTGTTGATGTAGATTCTCTTTTCTACATGGATTGTCTTAGGATGCCGGGTTTGGAGTTGTTGATGATGAGTTTAAATAGCATACTTCTTGCTCATGTAATGGCTTCTGAAAACTTTCTAATATATTGCTACAAGAAGGCAAGGTACTCTGTAGTACCCATATGTTTGATGCAAATGAGATCTTTTCAACTACAGTAGGGGAAATATTTTAATATTATGGGCTTTTGGTGGCCTGCTTTAAGGCTTTTCATATCATTCATGACATATTTCTCATTTGGATAGTAAAGCATAGTGCTGCAGAGCCCATAAGACTTTCCCAAAAAGTGGTGATCTGTATATGTTGGGGTACTTGATATAGGTATATGTGGTTTTTAGTAGAGTTTAACCCGCTTATGATACCTACACTCTCTACATCACTGGTAAAGTTATACAACTGTAAATTTATCACTCACTGTGAGAGGTCTTTATTTGAGGGGGGTTCTGCCTTAAACAGAGAATTTTGTGAAGGCTGAGTAGTATGAGTTGATCCTAATATGTTTTGTAGTCATTTTTGTGATCTCCTCTTCATGGATAGGCAGGACAAGTTCTCTGATAGGTTTGGTCATGTGACTCTAACTTGTTTCTTTCTTGTGATTTTTTAAGTGTAGTGTCACAAGTGACAAACTGCTATCAACTATGTTTATTGAAAGGCCTCAACTACAGGATTTGAACCCTGGCTCTCCACGGGCCACCAGCCCGCAGGGCCAGCTGCCTGGCCGCCTGCAGTTTTTTGGGCTTGAACCAGAGCAGGATTTGACTTCAGAGAATCCTTTGAAGCTTGGCAAATCAAACTCACCTACATCAATACCTCCCACGTCAAAGGCTCCTGACAATTTGATCAATCAGCGGGCAGGTCCAGCCACAGATCCTGGGATAACTTGGGCCCACGCGGAAGGAAACCCTGAGAACCTTCCCATAGAACGCGGGCCACCCAGAGACAACCAATCCCACAACCTGACTAGGAAAGTCAAGCATTCTGAGTTTGAGCCAGCCAATGGAATAACTCCCGCAATTGATGCCACTGAAGACTGGGAAGACCTGGTGAACAGAAAACCCCGGGCCAAGGAAGTTTGTGAAAGTTTTACCATGACAGATGGGCATACTTATACCCCGGGCCGCCAGGAAGATGCCCATTGCCATTCTTGCAATAAAGTGACATGAACCTTTGGTTCAACCAGATCATACCATACTTGTTATTAGCTCTATTTCATTTCCAGCCTACGTCTCGTGGTTCTGCACCCCACACCTGTTTATCCCAAGAAACTGCGGACCAACTGCCTGACCTTTACCGTCCACTAGGAGCTCCCTTTGGCCCAGTACATTTCACTGAGTACCCACCCAACCCAGCATGTTCTGAGTTTACTCTAGAGGAAATCCTGATCCACAACCCCAAGGCTAGAACTAGAGAGACAGAAGTCCTTTACAGAGAGGGTACCAAAATTATCTGGCCCCCTCTGCTATTCCGAGACAAGTATAATTTCCGGCCCGCATATTTGGTTCCAATGACACCGCCCCATACCCCGCAGCCTGACCGCCCACAAGAATCCGTTGCCACTAATGAATCCAGTTCCACCCAGATATTTGGGGGGATGTATATCACCCTCACTGGATTGATTGATTCCATGGTGCCTATGAGTGGACCTTGGGCAGTCCTTGAAAAATTGTTATCTTATATTGTAAAGTTAGCCCCAATCTTGTGGTGGGCTCTCCCTGCTGGGCCTGCGGGCTGTCCGCCAGCGAGATCTCAGGAACCCCCCACAGGTTGGATCCCTGACATGTAGGTTGCTGATTGAAACCACTTCTGTTATCACTGTTACAAGTGAACTAACAATAGCTCAGTAGTCAAGGAAGATAAAACTTCAACAGGGATAAGAAAGTGACATTGAAGTATATAATATTTACTTTAACAGAAAACACATATTTGTATCATAGTGGGAAGCTGCTGGGCCACCTAATGGTGGTCTATGTGAAATTTGGATAGGGTAGGGATCGTCAGTGTTCTGATTAAAAGACTGGAGACCTTACATGAGGTGACTCTATGGGTGTTCTCTATGTATTGTTAGATACAGTGGCAACTTGGTCATTGTCCTGATTACATCACTTTATGGCTAAGTTGATTATATCAGGGGTTGGAGTCGGACTTGAAATAATTGGATGCTTTGAAGGGTAAGTCTAAATGAAGCCCAAACTATGATAGTATAAGTTTTCAAGGCAAAGCTTAAAGAAAGTGGGATCATAAGAGAAAGATATGTTTTTGTTAAAACTTTATTTATGTTGCATATCCAACAGATATGAGTCCAGAATGTGGCATTGGTCCTGATGACAATCAGGGATTGTATTCCAGAAGTGCCACATGCCAGATAAGGTTTGTCTGGTTAGTCAACTAACAGCCATGATGCCAAGATTGGATGATTTCTCCATCTGGTTCCATATCGTGACAATATATCTTTGTACTCACCAGAAAGGTATTGAGATCTGTGTAAAGTGTGTGGCTTTTAAGTCATTGACACAGTTGTGCCATAAGAGAAAATGTTAAATTGCAGATTTTGTTATATATTAAAAGTATCCAGAGGTTTATAAAACTGCGCCTGTTTTAAACCACCCTGAAGTGATATAACACTCATATAAAGACAAAATAGCCTTTATTTGGATTAATTGGACCTTTTTTTAAAACCAAGAAATTGGATTAATTGGACTATACAAATTTAGGATGACGCTAAAATAGTTAGGTAGTGGTGAATAGGTCTGATGGACATGCTCCCGTAGCAAAGTGGTTAATGCGTCGTGCTTATAGGTTAAAACCTATTCTAGAGTCACGCGAAGGTCGCGGGTTCGATCCCCGCCGGGAGCATTTTTTTGGGGTATTATACTTCTTGGGTTGAGGAGGGTGCATACTGGTTATTTGCTACTGGCAAGTTAGGCTTGTTTATACTGTATCTCTTCTTTAACATTTGCTTTTGATATAACATCAAATATTTTGTATTTGTCAGGTATGTAAAGCTCGCTGTAACGAAGAATCGACCCCTTCATGGATATGAAAATATAGTCATTTTGGAATGTTTTAATTAGGTGGAGACTGTTTATGATCTATATATGCCGGCTTAGAGACATTTACATTTTTAAGAGTATGGATACCTATGATATTTTTACACTTCCTATTGGGAAGCGTACTCAGAAATGAGTTTTTTTAGCAAATAAACGAGGTAGCTAGCCTTTGGTCTCTCGTCAGGATTAGGGCTCCACATAGCCACCAACAAGGTGAGGAGGACCTTGGGATACTCCTTGAGGCCTTCAAAGCTTGGCCGCATCTGTTTGGAAGAAACTATCGGTTAATAGACACGCCCCAGCCTTTTACCTTCAGAGGCAAAGATTCCAACGTGACAGTATTTGTAAGGGATTTTATCAAAATCCCACTGTAGAATTTGCCAAAAAATCAACGACAGTGCAAATATCTATGTGAGCTTAGCTAACCGTTTAAAGTACATCTTACATCGACCTAGCAAAAATCAGTAAACGTCCTTGAATCCAATCAGTTACTTACCTTTTCGGTATAACCCTTTGAAGTACATTCATGATATTCTGGGGCTAACAATTAAGACAAAGCTAAAGGCTTGGTTTACCTTGCCTAAAAAAAGAGTTATAAAAGGGCTTGTAAAGGGCTTACCAGTTTCGTGTCCCGCAATACTTTGTCATGGGCTGGGTGGGATCGGTCCAAATGTGGGCCTCGCCGAAATCTGTTAGCTTAATGCAGCCCGAATCATCTCATCTTGGGAAATGAAAAAAACCACCAAAGTTAAGTATACCAGCACGTTATCCGGCTTGAGATCCTAAAAATATTTTAGGGACAATATTTTTTTCTACATTACCCTGTGTACAATAGGAGGCGAAAGGCTATGTAGATAATTTACGGCCTGTGCCAAGTCTCTCATCAATCGAAGCTAGAAGCTTTAGATAAAGTTTTGAAAAACAGCTACCTGCTCGAGAAAAGAAGGTTTGGGAGTTTTTCCCATGTAGCTCAACAAATCTCCAGTTCCACAAAGTTCAGTTACAACCATTAGTCTAGATCCAAGGCCAGCAACTCCATGGACGGTAATAATATTGGGGTGCTTGACCTGCCTGACATTAATTAGCACAGTTCATAAAACATTCTCTACTTCAAAATTTCAAGCTCATTCTTGAAAAAGGGGATATCCATTTTCCTAGCCTTCTCCGCTCGAAATTCGCATATTGCTACCTCTTGCTAAAACAGTGGCTTTAAACAGGTGCAATAAAGCGAATGAATAAAAAATAACTTACGCCACGAAATACCCCTCGATAACAGTCTTTAAAGCCGCCAGTTCCCAGATGGTCTAAGAAAGTCAACTCATCCAAGGAAATATTGCAGTATTCTTTGAGTCCATATTCTTCACATAAAAGCTCTTTATCGATGTAATCGAAGCCTTCCTTTTTGAGATCAATGCTTGTTTCCCGGTTCAAAGATAGTTGAGGTGTTGATGCCAGTTTCCCTGGCTTGTAATGCTCTCTCTACACTTACACTTAGTCTTGAAATCAAATATCTTCAAAAAAGATGAAAATTACCCAATCCAATAATCTATGAGCAAGATCTTGCTTTGTGCCTTCACTGGAAAGACCTAAACGTATATTTAACACAATTGAGATCCGAATCTTATACCTCGCTCTGTACATCTCACCATCAGTTCAGCTCTACATTCTTTCAGTAGAGAGTCCATGGTGGCATGAAACAATTCGGGCTCGAGATACTCGAGCATAGAGATCTTCTGAAACCCCATCCTCTTTTTGACTTGGACAATGATTAGACTATACACAAGGGATTTACAAGCAACTTCAGCAATTGCAAGCCCCAGGTTCCTTAACTGAAAGCCTACTTCAATATACGATCCACAAACAACTAATTAGAAGCAAGTTCCCTTTAATAAATCAGTCCTCGCATACTTTTCCCACAAAGGTTTAAAAAGTTGGATGCTGATGATTCTCCCCCAATTTCATGTTCCACAGATTCGGTGACTGACCTCTAGAGCCAATAAAAAAGACGCCGTTAAGTTTATCCCCAGAACACTGTATCATTATTCTCGACGCCAAGAAAGTCGGGTTATATGCGTCATTGGGTGCCAGGCATGATATGAACTTTGCCTGCCTTGGCCAAGATTGAGTATTCAATGAGGATTAGAACCACCTGGTTTCGCAAATATCACAAGGCACCGTTTATCACGGATCACATCAACAGTATGCGAGATTACCTCAATAATCTATCGACTTGGATCACTCACTACTCCATGAATATCCTGTTGTCTTAGCCTAGTCTAGTGGAATGATCTTATCGGCTTTAAAAACTTGAATCTCACTATTAAAGTATAATACAAAGTCATAAATTTTATAAAATCATTTGCTGGCTTTGATGATTAAAGATTGATTCATTGAATACTAAACAACTCCACTTTTTATTTACAAATAACCCCACTGAACCAAATCCATGTATCCATAAAGCTATACTTTAGTCATAATTAGCTATATACAATGTTTGTTGTGAGTCAACCATGTCTTCAAAATCTTGAACATTTTAAACCCACCACTGCAGTGTAAATCAACTGTCTTAAGACCCCTTTCTAGCAATTTCCCTGCTAATGTAAATCAAGACAACACTTCCCGACTTTCCCTCAAGCTTTCCCAATAAGAAAAGCCAATACTGTAAATTCAGAACCTAAACATAAAAATGAGGATTGTCAAATCCTTGGTCCAAATTTCGAATCACTTTTGCAGGCAACTCAGCTGAGTGAAGATAAAAATATTTAATAAAATCAACCATTTAATTTGACTTTTTGGTTTATTTAAATTGGCAAATTTTGAATCTCTTGAGCAGATAACTCAACTAACTAAAGACAAAACACAACAAGCAAATGTGGGACACATGAATCAGAAATGCAGGATTCTAATGTACAATTTGAGATTTCCTGTATTTCAAACAAATCATAGACATCATGTGAAAATTAACAAATCTGAAATTGCAGGATTGTCAAATCCAAGAACCAAGTTTCAAATCAAAATTGCAATGAATTTGAAATAAATATAATTTATGGGTGTCTCAAAAAGGATGTTAAAGGATCTAGAGTGGATTTGTGCTGATTCTTTTAGGAAGCACAGGCATTCTCAAAATTCACCCTATTCCATTTTAGGACGGCCAAAATTTAGAGCGTAATATTCACAAAATTGACATATTTAACAATAAAATTGACTAAAATATACATTCCTCTTCTCAAGTTTAAAATTTTAATAAAACTTTATTATGTCTTCTTTCAATAACAACCAAATAAACAAGCTGTAACCTGGCCTTGACAAAATCATGCAGGGCTACACTGGGTCTTCCAATAGTGAAGCCTCAGTCTATAGTCACTCCCAAACCATAATCCCCTTCCAAGCACTACCCAGGAGTATGTTCTTTCTCCTGTGTCCTCAAGCATGGCCCTGTTTGCCCATCACACACAGGCATCTGCTAACCCAAATCACGTATCAACAATGACATCTGGAAACAGCCAATTAAGCCAAGGGGTCATCCAGGGAAGCCAGAATCCAGAAACAGCCAATAAGATGACAACATCTGGTTCCCAAGATGGAAACATCCCCCCTCTAGCCAATCAGTCTACAAGACAAAGAAGAAAGCTAATTACCTCAGAAATTGTTATTGAAATGGTTGAAAAGCAAGAGATGCTTATGTCCCTTGGGGAAATTGCGGCCGCAATGGGGTTTGCAAAGTCCACTGTGGCTGCAACCCTGCAAGCCCACACCAACTGTGGCCCCTCTCCTAAGAAGACCCCAACTGGTGCCCGTACATCAACTGATAGTGAAAAAGCCCATCCCCTCATGATGGCCATCATGGAACGTAACCCACAGATGCCCCTGGTCCAGGTTTGTCTCCAACTGGGACTCTATGGCATTTTCACAAATAAAAAAACAGTCAATTTGTGGATGCACAGAGCTGTGGTTGATGCTAGAATCTTATCCAATAAAGTTCTCACTGGTCCCAGTTTGGCAGATACTGACCCCTACAATTCAGCCATCATTAATTTTATTAAGGAGAGGGTTATAAGAATGTGCAATGACATCATCTTCTTGTTGTATGCCAAGATTTCTGCAAGCATCCAAGATTATGGAGAAAAGTGTATCCAATCTGACGTCTACAAGCGCAGCCCAATATTTTATTGATTTGTTGGGGTTTTGTTGGCAGTTTCCTCATTGGGTGTCAATTATTACTTGACAATACCAAACACCACAGATGGGTATGCCTACCAGACAGAGCTCAAGAACATGCTGGAGTTGTGGGCTACCCAACACACTGTGTACACAGTTGTACTGAGTGCAGAGATGGAGCAGCGGGAATGGGCAACCAAAGACATTAGGGCTGCAGGGCATACCTGTTGGTCCTATCCCATCAACCACGCTGACATGCATCTTGCAGATGTATGTCTTTACAATTTTGGTTTGGCTCTCAGGTGCTTAAGGCCTGCCACATACAATGAACTGTGCACCCAAATTGAGAAGGGGTATGAGCTTTTCCCTTTCATATTTGTCCAGGATTTATCTGATCTCATCATATTCTATGCAAGTGATAGTGATAAGTACAGAAAAGACTCCTGCCTCCCCCCACACTCATCCATTTTGTTGCAACTGAACCAATGAGAGTTCAGTACTTGGAATTGGGGAAGACAACAGTCCAATAGGAAAGGACATAATAATAAGAATAAGGTATCATTTATTGTAGGATATTGTGGTTAATATACTAAATGGGGAAGCCACAAGGCCACAAGGGGGTGGCATAGTGGGGAGTTCCATGTAGGGTTTGGAGCCAAGAAATAACTTGTACGGGGATCAGCGGGTCAAATTGGCAATGCTCCTAATTAGGATGAAGTGCCCGCCATTTGAAATTGCCTTCAGATTCATTCATAACGTTAGATACGTCAAGGGGCGACTCATTGAGCGCCCCCTGTGTATCGTAAGATACATTAGCAGGTGAGGTTCAAACCTTGGTTGCAACACCCCCTTGCCCCCTGCTTGTTGCCAGACACCAGGACTGGAGTCTGCAGAAGGTCTGGGAAGGTCCGCACAAACAACTTTTGTGTAGGGATGGCACGGCAGGGGCGCAAGCAATCATGGTGAAGTTTCTTGGTGTTTCCCTGGGCATCCTCAAGTTGGTAGGTGTGGTTGTTGTAGACGGCAGCTACCTTGAAGGGCCCTAGGTGGTTGGGTTCTAATTTGGCAGAATTGGGATTGAGGGTGTAGACAGGATCATCTACGGCGTGCCTAGCTTCAAGGTGTTTTGTCCCCCCTGCAATCCGCTTGTGTTTGATCTCCCGGGCTTTGGCGCGCCATTGGTCTAGGGAGGGAGTTGGCACTAAGGGGGGTTTGTTGGGAACCTTGGACCATAGTTTCCCCTGTTTAACCCCTGTCAGACTGTCAGGTGTTCCAAAGGCCAGGGTGTTAGGACTGAACCCAGTGCCCCTGTTGATTCTTGCTCGCAGGATCAGTAGGGCGGTGGGAAGATGTTCAGTCCACGCAGTATTAGGGTGCTCTTGTGAGAGCTTGGCAATCAATTGAACCAGGGAGCTGTTTAACCGTTCCATGCGCCCATTGGCTTGCGGATGGTAGGGGGTTGTGACTATATGCTGGAGCGCGTTTTTGACGCAGTATGCCTTCACAACGTGTCCAACAAGTTCAGGCCCGCCATCTGTGATGAGATGCTTGGGTTGCCCAAAGCAAGCCACAATCTCCTTGCCAATAAAGCGGGTAACAGTGGTGGCAGTGTGGTTGGTTGTGGCCCAGGCCACTGGCCAACACGTGAAATAGTCAATAGCGGTGATAATATACTTCTTACCCAGTCTGTCTTAGGGAAGCGGTCCCACAATGTCAAGGGCCCACTGTTCAAAGGGTTCCATAGCCTTGATGGGTAGGACAGACTTAGAAGGTGCAGGTTTGGATGTATTCTTTTCACACAATACACATGTCTCAAAGAGGTCCAAGATGTCTTGGTGCATGCGCGGCCACGAAACCTTACATTTCATGATCTTGAAGAGGTTACGCCCTCTGATATGACCCAAGGTTCAGTGGTAGTGTAGGATGGTGTCCCCTCATTGTGTGGTGGGAATGAAAGGCGTCTTCTCACCTGTCTCTGCCTGATGGCAGACGTTTCAAGCATTGATGGTGAACTGACTTTTGTTATCCTTCAGCTTGGAGATGGTGACCAAGTTAAGGCCCTCGTAGCGGGCTGCCTCAGGGCGCAGGTAGAGCATGGGCCAGTCTGGGTCCAGACTGTTGTCCTCAGTGATGGACACTACGTAGAGTTGTGAAAGAGCGTCGGCTGTAACGAGTTCTTTTACAGGCTTATATTTGATGCGTAATTGATAGGGGGACAGACATTCAACCCATCCTGCTTGGCGGCGTGTCAGATGGGACTGCGTGTTGAAGTACTGAAGTGACTTGTGGTCCGTCAGAACGCGGGGTGGGAAGGTAGCACCTTCCAGGTAACAGCACCACTTCTCAACGCAGTGTACAATGGCTGCCAATTCTTTATCATGGATGGGGTAGTGTTGTTCTGAGTCAGTAAGTTTCCTGGACTCATAGGCCACGGGGAGAAAGACACCATCGTCAGTTTCTACCCTTAACACACCCCCTATGCCCTGTCAGAGGCGTCAGTCTCAAGTTTGTACTGTCAGTTTTGGTTGGGAAACTGCAGTAATGGTGCTGTTGTGAGCCTTTGCTTCAATGTCTCAAAGGCTTGATCTCTGGAAGGGGTCCAATGGAAGCGCTGTTTGGTATTAAGGAGCTCAGTAAGAGGTGTAATTAGTTCTCTGCAATTGGGGATGAACTTGCGTACATAGGCAACCATGCCCAAGAATGTTCACACTTGGCCCACATTAGTGGGGGGCGGCATGCTAGTGATTGCCTTGATTTTGGCAGGATTGGGCTTTATCCCTTGGGCAGAGATGATGTGCCCAAGGAATAGTAACTCTGACTTGAGAAACTCACATTTGGAGGGTTTAGCTTTTAGCTGGTTTTCCCAAAGGGTGTTGAGGACAGCGCGGAGGTGTTGGATATGTGTGGTTTGATCTTGACTGAAGACAATAATGTTGTCAAGGTACACAACCACACACTTTACAATCAGTTCCTCAAAGGCTTTGTTCATCAACATGGCAAAGGTGGAGGGAGTGTTGGTCATTCCAAAGTTCATGACACAACACTCAAACAACCTGTAGCGTGTGCAGAAGGCAGTTTTTGCCTCATCCCCTGGTGCAATGCGGACCTGGTTGTACCCCACAGTGAGATCAATCTTGCTAAAGACCTTTGCGCCTGCGAGTGTGTCAAACAGGTTGTCAATCAGCGGCAGGGGGTATTTATTTTTAACTGTCAACTCATTTAGGGCGCGGTGGTCTGTGACCAGGCAAAGAGACCCATCCTTCTTAGCTACAAAGAAGACCGCCACCCCATATGGAGAGAGCAAGGGGCAAATGAATCCCTTATCAAGCGCGTCCACAAGGTGCTGGCGGAGGATTTCATCTTCCTTTGGTGTGAGACGGTATAATGGTCATGCTTTAGGTAATGATTATTGAAGTTTTACAGTGTGCTGGATCTCCCGGGGCGGAGGTAGTTGTTCAAGTGTTTCACTGAATACATCCTTGTACTCCTCAAGGAGTGCAGCTAGCGCTGGTGGTGGTGATGTTGACAAGGGAGGGTCTGCAGATGGTTCTGCACAGATAACTTTGACTGAACATTGGTTGAAGTCTAGTTTCCCCCTTTAAAATGTATGAGCCCGTCTCTGTGATTCTGATGAACACAGTATTGTGGAGTAACTTGCTCATTTCCATGGGGTAAATCTGAAAACCCACCCCATTTATATTGAGGGTGATGACAGAGGTATCCCAGTCAATGTAAGGGCAGTTATGCCGGAGCCAGTTGAGGCCAGCAATTACGTTGTGGCTGAGGCCTGCCATGATTGGTCCAGAGAGCTTAACCTGGATGTTCCCCATTCTTACAGAGAAGGGTACCGTCTCGTGGGTGATGGCAATCCTGCGGGAGTCAGCTATGCACACTGCTTTGAACCTGCTGGGTACTTGGTCTAATTGCTGGGAGTCAGCAAACACCTGATCTACCATGGTGTGATCAGCCCCGGTGTCTACCAGTAACTTGTGGGTGTTCCAACAGAAACGGAAGGGATAGGACAAGCATGTTATTTTATTTGTGGAATGAGCGGCTTGCAACACAGGGTTGTTGCTATGGACCTGAAAGACGTCTAGGGTTTTGACCTTGTGAAGATTGTAGCTGCAGGAGTTCTTTGCAAGCAAGGGCTGAGAGGGCAGGTCAGTTGGGGTTGTAGGGCCTCTTGTTGTTACAACCCCCAGGCTTTTCCCTGGTCCTCAATTAGCGCTAGCTGGAGCTCCCCCTTGCGGGGGCGTTTAGCTGCACCTTCCTGCTGTTGAGGCTGGCAATGGCCCACTTGACCTTGACCATTTCTAGGTGCAGGACGTGGTTGGGGTGGAGTATTGTTGGTGCAGCGGAAGCCCATTGAAGCCTGATTACTGGCTTCTACAATGGCTTTATAACAGTTGTCAATAGAGGTGCAGCGGCCAACAGGAACCCACTTGCAAATATGGGGTTTTAACCCATTGACAATGAGAGTGAGCAACATGGTGTTCCCATCGGTCACTGCTTTGGGGGGGGCAGCAAGGGCTTGTTGCCATGCGGCAAGATACTCAGGGACAGAACCAGTCTGCTTGATGGCTAGGAGGGGAGTCCCCAAGATAATGGGGGAGAAGGTTTCTCTATACCGGGACTTGGCAGCGTCTCAAAATGTTGCCCAGGTGACGTCAAACTCCTGGCTGGCCCAGTTGGTGAACCACACGGCGGCAGGCCCTGTAAGGCGGCCAGATGCAGTGGCTACCCACATGGGCTTGGGAACCTGACAGATACAGAGGCGCGTTTTAGTGGACTGGAGCCAACTGACAATATCAGCTCCTTTGACACCGCCAGTGAAGGACTCTAGTTGGAGGTTGAGCATACATTGCGACAGATCCAGCTGTGGCGGGGTGACGCTAGTGTCACGCTGCCCGAGGCGGAGCCAATTGTATACACTGGTAAGAACTAACTGATCTTGATAGATGACATATCCTTTGGGAATATCCCCCTTGGGGATTGGAAGGAACCTCTCTTGTTGTGGAGTAGCCATGCGGCCCGTACTCCGTCCTTTCTTGGGGGGCATTTTGTTTTAGGTAGGTCAAAACCTACTGCTGCTACCACTATTGCAACTGAACCAATGAGAGTTCAGTACTTGGAATTGGGGAAGACAACAGTCCAATAGAAAGGACAGAATAATAAGAATAAGGTATCATTTATTATAGGATATTGTGGTTAATATACTAAATGGGGAAGCCACAAGGCCACAAGGGGTTGGCATAGTGGGGAGTTCCATGTAGGGTTTGGAGCCAAGAAATAACTTGTACGGGGATCAGCGGGTCAAATTGGCAACACTCCTAATTAGGATGAAGTGCCCGCCATTTGACATTGCCTTCAGATTCATTCATAACGTTAGATAAGTCACAGGGCAACTCATTGAGCGCCCCCTGTGTATTGTAAGATACGTTGGCAGGCGAGGTTTGAACCTCGGTTGCAACAATTTGGTTTGTCAAGCCCACATATGTGATAGAAGAAGAGTTTGAGCAATTGCAGCAATCAGCTCTTGCCGCCTCTTCCCAGTCAACAAACCCTGCCTCCTTAACTCCCCCATCAAGACCAAGCCACCCACCTTCCAACCCTGACTCTCAAACCACCACCCATTCCCTCCCCACTACCTCTGATGCCGTCCCTTTTACAGATGCAGATGAAGGCAACATACATTCTGCCCATTCCCTCCCCTACTTGTTCTTTGATGAATAAAATAAAAACTTTCTTTGTGGAAACTTATTAAAATTGAATATTATTTCTTCCAATTCACAATTAATAATATATTTTTTATTATTGACATTCCCCATAATTAATAAAATGTTGCACATTTGATGTGGTAACATATAATTATTTGCATGAATATTTTTCATTATCAATAATAAATTGAGGACCACAAATGTATAAACTACATTAGAATATTGCAGGTATGCATTAAATCCTGATATTTAGATAATATGTGCATAACTCAATGCATTCTGTATAATAAAATTCATTGTAAACAAGGCCTTTTTCATTGTAATTTATATAAATGGACTGTGTTTATATTAGGGAGCCATTAACTCTTAGTGAGAATATTGATACATAGTACATTTTACAGCCTACATATTTATCTATTGATAATAATTCTGTAAACCTTTTAGTCAGATTTTGTGAGGTAACAAACAGTAATTTATTAACCTATTACATTATTATTACCTCACAAAATCTGACTAAAAAGTTTACAGAATTATTATCAATAGGTAAATATTTAGGCTGTAAAATGCACTATATATCAATATTTGTACTAAGTGTTAATGGCTTCCTAATATAAACACAGTCCATTTATATAAATTACAACAAAAAAAGGCCTCATTTACAATGAATTTTATTATACAGAATGCATTGAGTTATGCACATATTATCTAAATATCAAGACTTAAGGTCTTATTGCAATATTCTATAGCAAAATTTACATTTATTGTCTTTAATTTATTATTGACAATGAAAAATTATTCATGCGTTGATGGTAGTACTATAAAAACCTGTTTTTTTGATGCAATTCAACCAATATGTCAAATATCTGCAGCTTGATAAACGAATTAGAAGCACACCTGAAAAATGTTGTTGAAATAGAAAAATATCAGAGAACTAGTAACAGGAAAGCTGGGCAACAGGGGACAGCCACTAATCCAGTCAAAGGAAGATGCTCTGAATAAATTGGGAAATATTGTAGATGAAAAGAACAATGAAGCCTTACTTAATCTACAGGGAACAATTTTATCAAGTCTGAATTTCAATGATGCCGCCTACAATTTGTGGGAGTTCTGGAAAGGGTCCAAAGAAAACAATAATGTTGCAACCAAGTTTCCAGACTCGCCTGCCAACATATCTTACAATACACAGGGGGCGCTCAATGAGCCGCCCCTTGATGTATCTAACAACATGGACCAATCTGATGGCAATATTGAATTGCGGGCACTTTCTCCTAATTAGGAGTGCTACCAATTCAACCTGCTAATTCCTGCACAAGTTATTACTTGGCTCAAATCCTTACATGGAACAAGCCATCATGCCACCCCCCTTATGGCTGTGTAGCTTTCCCCATATGGTATATTAATCACAATATTCCAAAATAAACAATATATTATTCTTATTATTCTGCCCTTTCTATTGGACTGTTGTCTTCCTCAATTCAAAATACTGAGTCCCCATTGGTTCAGTTGCAACAGTGGTAGCAGCAGTAGGTTGAAAACCTACCTAAAGAAACCCCCCTAAGAAAGGACAGAGTACAGGCCGTATGGCTACTCCCCATCAAGAGACCTTCCTGCCAATCCCAAAAGGGGACATTCCCAACAGGTACATTATTTATCAAGACCAGTTAGTTCTTATGAGTGTGTATAATTGGCTTTGTCTTATACAGCATGACGCCAGTGTCACCCTGCCTCAGTTGAATCTTTCACAGCGCATGCTTAACATCCAACTGGAATCCTTTGCAGGTGGGGTCAAAGGAGCCAACATTGTCAGTTGGCTTCACTCCAATGAGACCCGCCTTTGTATCTGCCAAGTTCCTGAGCCCATATGTGTTGCTACTGTGTCAGGGCCCCTCACAGGGACCGTTGCTATATAGTTTACCAACTAGGCCAGTCAGGAAATTGAAGCCACCTGGACAGCATTCAGGGACGCCGCAAGATCCCGCTACAGCAAAACCTTCTCTCCTATCATGGTGGGAACTCCCCTTCTAGCAATAAAACAGACTGGATCCGTCCCCAAATACCTTGCCACCTGGCAACAAGCTCTTGCTGCCGCCCCAGAAGCCGTGACCAATGGGAACACTATGCTTCTGACCCTGATAGTCAATGAGCTCAAGCCCCATATCTGTAAGTGGGTCCCCGTAGGTTGCTGTACCTCCATTGATGACTGCTACAAAGCCATTGTGGAGGCCAACAACCAGGCTTTGATGGGCTTCCTCTGTACCAATGATGCTCCACCTCAACCTCATGCAACACCTGGCAGCGCCCACAACCAAGTAGGTCACCACCAGCCCCGTCAGCAGGATAATGGGACTAAACGCCCCCGCAAGGGGGAGCTTCAACTAGCCCAAATTGAGGACCTGGGAAAAGCCTGGGGGTTGTAGGTACAAGAGGTCCTACAACCCCAGCTGACCCGCACTCTCAATCTCTCCTTGCCAAGAATCCATGCAACTATAATGTACACAAAGTTGAAACCCTGGACGTCTTCCAGGTCCACAGTGACAACCCTGTGCTTCAAGAAAGCCACTCCCTCAATAAAGTGACCTGCTTGGCTTATCCATTTTGTTTTTTTGGAAACACCCACAAATTGTTGGTGGACACCAGGGACAACCACACCATGGTGGACCAGACTGTCACAGTAGGTTCCATAATACCGGGTATTGTCTGTCCAAGTAAGAAGGCACAGAAGGCCAGAAAACCTGTATTGAAATTGACCAAGTTAAAAGATTTAAACCAAATGGTCAATTGAGAATGGGTCACGACTTCTCCAGTATGCTAGCTGAAACCAGCTCCCCCTTGTAAACTGACATTGATAAATTGTTGTAATATGAGAGTCACCCAATATAAGCTCATTAATCAGCATGGTAGTCAGAAACTGGTCACACAAGGGTTCTTTGCAACCTGGACTAGATACTTACTTGAAGATGCCAAAGGAATAGGAGATCAAGACTCAGGTGGTATTGCTTAGTCAATTTTTCTGATATATATTGAATAATTTTCCCTGTTTCAACTCTAAGAGTTGAGTCCTTCTAAATTTACTCAATAAAAATCAATTATCCCAAGTTCTAATTTTAAATTTTAAAAATGCATCCTGTGCTCAGGTTGTTGTGGTATATCCTGTACAATCTGATTCTGAACAGAATCATTTCAGGAAGATGGGGCTCAGCATCTGGAACTTTGTTGTTGGCGCCGCAAAATGTTAATTTCATGCCAGCCAATTTTGTAGCTCCTCCCCCATTCTGGAAAATGAAAATTGTGTCACTTCTCAATGCCCAGAATTCTACGCTGAAGATGCATTGATGCTTTCCCAGGTCATTTATCTTGGTTTACTCTGGTTAGGACTGATTGTTCTACTTAATCCTGGTGTTACAATTGGAAATTTCACAAAAAATACTTGAAGCCGCATTGGTGGTTAATAATCAATTCTATGTGGATTTGGGTGGTAATTCCCCATCATTTAGAAACGGCTTTATATTATCCAGTGATTTCTGTCACACAGACGTTTGCTGATGCACAGCAGCTAGACTGTGTACCCAGCAGATTCAAGGCAGTACAAGTAGCTGACTCACACATAGTAGCAATTACCCACAAGACAGTCCCCTTCTCTGTGAGAATGGGGAACGTCCAGGTTAAACTCTCTGGGCCAATCATGGCCATGCTCAGTCACAATGTAATTGCTGGCCTTGACTGACTTTGTCATAATTGTCCCTACATCAATTGGGATATGTCTGTTATCACTCTCAATAGAAATGGAGTGGGCTTCCAGATCTATCCTGTCAAAATGAGCAAGCTTCTTCACAATAATGTGTTTGTCAGAATAACCAAAACAGACTTTTACAATTTCAAGGGGGGAATTAGACTTTGCTCAATGCTCAGTCAAAGTTATCTGCGCTGAACCACCTGCGGCCCCTCCCTTGACCACTGTACCTTCACCAGCGCTTGCCACCCTCCTTGAAGAGTATAAGGACGTGTTCAGTGAGACACTTGAACAAATACCTCCTCCCTGGGAGATCCAGCACACTGTACAACTCCAAGGGCCGCTACCTAAAGCAAATCCCTTATACTGTCTCACACCAAAAGAAGATGAGACCCTTTGCCACACCTCGTGGATGCACTTGACAAGGGCTTCATTTGCCTCTCACTCTCTCCATACGGGGCAGCTGTCTTCTTTGTAGCCAAGAAGGACGGGTCCCTTTGACTGGCCACAGACTACCACACCCTAAAAAAGGTGACAGTTAAGAATAAGTACCCCCTGCCGTTGATTGACAACCTGTTTGACACACTTGCGGGTGCGGAGGTCTTTAGCAAGATTGATCTCACCACGGGGTACAACCAGGTCCGCATTGCATCAGGGGATGAGGCAAAAACTGCCTTCTGCACACACTACAGGTTGTTTGAGTGTTGGGTCATGAACTTTAGGATGTCTAACACTCCTTCCACCTTTGCTATGATGATGAACAAAGCATTTGAGGAAAGGATTGGGAAGTGCGTGGTGGTGTACCTTGACAACATTATTGTCTTCAGTCAAGATCAAACCATGCACCTCCAACACCTCTGTGCTGTCCTCAACATCCTTAAGAAAAACCAGCTAAAAGCTAAACCCTCCAAATGCAAGCTCCTTAAGTCAGAGCTGCTGTTCCTTGGGGCAACAGTGGCAAAATTGAATGTAGGGATGTAAAAGTGAGAATCTAAAAGTGGCCATGTCTACACTTTTTAAATTTTCAAAATGGCTTTTTATAGTAAAGTAATTACTTTTTCTTAAATTTTTTAGTTGAGAGAATGAATAAAAAGTATTTTATATGACCATAATAAATTTTAATTTCAGATGAGCTGTTTTAATTTAATTTTAAAATTTTAAAAGTGTTGACATGGCCACTTTTAGATTCTCAATTTTGAATTCTCACTTTTACATCCCTACAGTCAATTTTCCACTGTTGCCTCCTTGGGCACACCATCTCTGCTCAAGGGATAAAGCCTGACTCTGCCAAGATCAAGGCAATCACCAGTATGACACCTCCCACTGATGTCAGTCAGGTGCGTACCTTCTTAGGCATGGTTGCCTACGTGCTTAAATTCATCCCCAACTGTGGAGAACTTATTGCACTCCTCACTGAGCTCCTGAACACCAAAAAGCGCTTCCACTGGACCCCTGCCAGAGACCAAGCCTTTGAGACGTTGAAGCAGAGACTTACAACTGCACTTGTATTGCAGTTCCTTAATTGGAACCACCAATACAAACTCAAGACTGACACCTTTGACAGGGCCATAGGGGGCGTACTACAGGTAGAAACTGACAAGGGTGTCTTCCTCTTGTAGCATACAAATCTAGGAATCTCACTGACTCAGAACAATGCTACCCAATCCATGACAAGGAATTAGCAGCAATTGTACACTGCGTTGAGAAATGGCACTGTTACTTGGAGGGGGTCACATTCCCATCCTGCGTCCTGACAGACCACAAGTCACTTCAGTACTTCAACACACAGTCTCACTTGACACACCACCAAGCAAGCTGGGTCAAACTCCTATTCCCCTACCAGTTGCGCATTGAGTACAAGCCTGGGAAGGAGCTTGTCACAGCTGACATCCTCTCACAACTCTACGCAGCGTCCATCACCAGGGATGATGGCTTGGACCCAGACTGGCCAATGCTTTTCCTCCATCCTGAGGCAACTTGTTACAAAGGCCTCAACTCAGTAACCATCTCCAAGCTGAAGGACAATGAAAGCAGTTCACCACTGATGCTGGCAACGTCTGTGTCAAGATTTCTGGATCTTGAAGAAGAGATATTATGTTTATTAGTCATTATGATGTAGGATGGGATAGGGAATCTGTATGGCAACAGATGTGCTTCAATTGGCGTGACAACAGCAGAGGTCCGTTGGTGAATGATCTGAGAGAATTTGAAAAGTCCTGTGGTCCTTTGGGACGCAACACCAGCTGTGGTGGTTTGGCAGGAGTTTCACAAGTATCAATAAGCTTGTTCTTACTGTACTTTGACACCTCTACTATTTGGACTAGTAGAGATGTTGAGGGTATGAAAATTGTATATCTTCCAAGTGATCTTGGAAGGCCCCTTTATAGTTGACAGCTAGCAGCCAAACTGGCGTCTAGCTGCGGACAACTCTTACTAGCTAGCCTATCATCCCCAAGCTACTAGTCTCATCCCCCAGAGTTGGATCCCAAAACCAAATAGGGTTCAAGATGAGGTAATATTCTAGGCTGCTGATTTCCCCTCTTCAGCCTAGATATTCCTTGACTTAGTTACGGCAACTAAGTTGACACCCATTGGCCAAACTGGCGTCTATGCTTGGCATAATGAAAATTGCAGACAGGCGGTTTGCCGTCTCACTTCTCAGTGAAACAGGTGTTGAATTCCCCAATATTCTCTGGGTTGGGTTTGCGTCCTTATCTGGAATCCGGAATCCGGAATCCTTAGCGTCTAATTATAGAAGCTTCTGGATTGGCCCGTGACCTGAGACCCAGAATGTCTCAGGTGCTTCTGACTTGTAACTATATCAACCTTATTATAGTCCCCCCGTATTCCGGAATAGCTGTTTCACTTTGGCTGTATTCCGTCCACTATCAACTCATGTCTTGTGATGGGAATATGGATCAGTCAACCCTGATAGACCAGGATTTCCTGACAGTCTGCCTCCAGGCAGAGACAGATGAAAAGACGCCTTACATTCCCATCACACAACAAGGCAACACAATACTAAATTGCCACCACACCTTGGGTCACATCAGAGGATGCAACCTCTTTGAGATCATGAAACAAAAGGTTTGGTGGCCGTGTATGCGACAGGACATCCTGTATCTCCTTGAAACATGTGTGCTGTGCAAAAAAAATATGTCCAAACCTGTACCTCCCAAGTCTGTCCTGCCCATCAAGGCCATGGAGCCCTTCAAGCAGTGGGCCCTTGATGTGGTTGGGCCCCTCCCTGAAGAAAGATTGGGAAAGAAATACATCATAACTGCCATCAACTATTTCACTTGCTGGCCAGTGGCTTGGGCAACAACTAATCACACCACCACCATCACCCGCTTCATTGGCAAGGAAATTGTGGCCCACTTTGGGCGGCCCAAATGTCTCATCACAGATGGTGGCCCTGAACTTGTTGGCCAGGTCATGAAGGCGTACTGCACCAAGAATGCCCTCCAATGGATAGTTACCACTCCCTATCATCTGCAAGCCAATGGGCGTGTAGAGCAATTAAACAGCTCACTGGTCTAACTGATTGCCAAGCTCTTGCAGGAGCACCCCAATATTGTGTGGACTGAACACTTTCCTACCACCTTACTTATCCTACAAGCAATAATCAATCAAGGCACCAGGTTTAGCCCTAGCGCCTTGGCCTTTAGGACGCCTGACAGTCTGAAAGGAGTTGAACAGGGGAAGCTACGGTCTACAGTTCCAGGAAAGCCCCCCTGTTGGCAACTCCATCCCTAAACCAGTGGTGTGCCAAAGCCCAAGAAGCTGAGCACAAACAAATTGAAGGAGGGACAAAACACCTTGAGGCCAGACACACTGTAGGTGACCCTGTCTATACACTCAACCTCAATTTGGCTAAGTTGGAGCCCAACCACCTAGGGCCCTTCAAGATAGCTGCAATCTATGACAATCACACCTATTGGATTGAAGATGCCCAAGGAAACACCAAGACACTTCACCACAATTGCTTGCGCCCCTGCTGTGCCATTCCCACACAAAAGTTGTTTGTGCGGACCTTCCCAGATCTCCTGCAGACTCCAATCCTGGTATCTGACAACAAGCAGGGGGCAAGGGGGGTGTTGCAACCAAGTTTCCAGACTCGCCTGCCAACATATCTTACAATATACAGGGGGTGCTCAATGAGCCGCCCCTTGATGTATCTAACAACATGGACCAATCTGATGGCAATATTGAATTGCGGGCACTTTCTCCTAATTAGGAGTGCTACCAATTTGACCTGCCAATCCCCGCACAAGTTATTCCTTGGCTCAAATCCTTACATGGAACAAGCCACCATGCCACCCCCCTTGTGGCTGTGTGGCTTTCCCCATATGGTATATTAATCATAATATTCCACAATAAACAATAACTTATTCTTATTATTCTGTCCTTTCTATTGGACTGTTGTCTTCCCCAATTCTAAATACTGAATCCCCATTAGTTCAGTTGCAATAATAATAAAATCAAAATGATTGAAGGAACTGAAATTCCAAAGGAAATTAACACAAAAAAAGAGGAAACTGATCAAATGGAAACAGATGAAAATGAAGCACAATCAAGGAGCAGAAGCGCTACAATAAACAATGAAAATTTATCAAATGAAAATCAAGAGAAAGCACAAGTAGCACAGAAAACAAGAAAAACTGGGCCCAGGAAATCAAATGAAGAGCAGCCAATGCTCATGAATTTTGCAGAAGGGGCGCCTGTGGCTGAGGGGGCCGCAGGGGAAACAATTAGTAAGTTTATTTATGTTTTTAATTTAATTTACTTTAGTTATAACAAGAAATGGGGTCAATGTCACTAAAGTGGCAGCCTTCACGTCCAGTTGATAATACAGGGGTTACCAATCACTGGTAGCCCCTGTAAAACAAATAAATAAAAATGAAATCAATAAAATAATTCAAAATGGCATCAATCAATATGCAACAAAAGAAGCAATGAATAGGGAATTCAAAGCGCCAGAAGGAAGTTCAACTTGGGTCAGAGAAGCCTATGAAGTAGGCGCAAGTATCAATTTCAAAGGAATGATGGATATACAAATAAATGTCAACATGAATTTTGATAAACATATCTTTGAATGCCTTGAACAATTTTCATTTTCAACTATGAACTCATATGAAATAAACCTGAAAAAAGTCAATTTCAAGTTTCACAAGAAAACATCAATGCTACAATCTTCAATAATTTAATAAAATCAATATCAAATCAAATAGGAGATGCATTATTAGTCAATAAGATGAAACCTTTATTTGTATCTTTTGCAGAGGCATGGGTGGCGATCCCTCCAAAATGCTTGGCTCCCCTTTAATCAGATTTCCAAATACATCCTATACAAATAGATTAGTCATTATATACAAGAAGTTCTGCTTATTTTTGGAAAGCTATACCTCACAGCAACTGCATCTTGCTGTTTACCTTGGGGTAGTACTACACTGCATTATGAGGGCCAACATGAAGAAGCTGGAGGACAGCCCCCTTCAAATGGACGTCTGCCAGCTGGAACAGAATAAAATGAAGATGCTGCAGGGCTACCAAACCGTAGAGCATGTCTTATACAGCTGTTTTACTTTAGCTTTGTTGTATGAATACACTATACCTCCCAAGAACCAACTCCTCATCAATTCCCTTATGCAACTACTTTTTATAAGACGCTCAGCCATTACCGGGGCACTGAGTGCCACCCCTCTAGTAATTGGCGTCAGAGTTGTCCACCACATACAGAAGAGTACATGGTCCCAATTGGACACATTAGCAGAAAATATAATTTTGGGGTATAATACCCCGGAATAATTGCATTCCCCTTTGCAATTTGCATCCCCTCAATAAAAATATTCTCTTGCAAAATAATTTTTAATTTTAATTTTAATTTATAATATTAATATTTAAGTAGTTTTATAATAATAAAGAAACAATTTAATAAAGTGAACACGTGTAATAATAAAATCTAATTTATAATTTGTTTATTTAGTTGATTGCCAAGTACAGGCTTGTATATTATGTAGTTAAACAACAAGAGCTCTATTTATCCAAATTGAACTGCCAACTCCACTTATGTTTAAACAAGTGATTGTTTAGAACTCAAATTACTTTTCCCTTGTAATATGATTTGATAAATATATTCACTATGCTTAACCTGCATCATAAGTACCAATTAGTAAGAGATACATGAGAATCATTGGTTTTTGTGTTGTATGCTATAGTGGCACTAAATCAATAAGATAAGGTGATGACTTGCAAGGTCCAATTTGTGGCTCAAAAAAAGCTGATGCACTAAAAAGGGCTCACAATTATTTAAATAAAATTAATCTATTTCTATATTTTTTAACTCATTTATTTGTTAGCTCTACAGTCAATACACTATTTGGTGCATTATAATAAAAATATATGTCTCTATATCTAGTATAATTAATTTTACTTAAATTTTGTACGTATTCTTATATATCTATAATACAATCAAGCATCACATCATTATATATAAATAATAACTTTTTAGTCCTAATAAAATCAAAATAAATAAAAATAAAAACAAATAAAATATAGAGCGCCCATTTATCTGATTGGCTTGATTGAGGGCTTTAGGGAGGAATTATTTGGAGTGCTTGTAAAAGGCTGCCACCACATTGGGTGGCACTGCAAATTGACTGACCTTGAGAATTTTAAAGAGATCTTTGCTGTCCTGTGGAAGCCCTGCCTTAACCTTATTCTTGATCCACCCAAAAGACCTCCTTGATTGGGTTAAGGAATGGAGAATATGGCAGGAGGAAAAGGAGTCTCATTGGACAATCAGCAAGGCAGTGGTTGGAGGAATGGCTATTCTTGTCAATGGGTGGGAACTTGGAAACAACCATATCCACTGTGTGGAGCTCAACATTGTCAAGCACAACAATGTTGGTTGTGCCGCTGTAATTGATCCGGAGGTATTCCTTCACGGCTTGGAGAAAATCAAGGAATGTCCTGCTATTATGAGAACCCTTGATCATCTGGTATTGATCTAAACCACAAGGAACAAGAAGCGCTACCATTGAATAGATCTGGGAACAGACAGATGCACAATGTGCTACACCATCCTTGGACCCCTACTTGACCTACCCATGCCTAGACCTGAGTGAGGAGAAAAACAACAATTTGTCAATGTAAAAGAACAGGACATTACCGGTCTTCTTAAGAGCCACATAGGTCTTGGTATAAATGTGTTGATTCTCAATTGTCTTGTCACTGTTCCTGTTATATGGCAAAGCTCCCAGTACTTTCCAAGAGAAGCCCAAATTGATCATGGTCTCATAAACAAGGGTTTTTGAAACTAAAAGCCCAAACTCTGTGGCCAACATTGATTGGACAGCAAGCGTGTCCAGGTGGCAATCCTTGGTAACCCATTGCTTGATTACATCAATATGCATAGGCTGAAGGAGTTTTGGCTGCCACGTAGCCTTGATAGTTTTGCCAATTCCCCTGGTGTTGCCATATTTGGTGTTGATGTTGCCAATATATCTGGCTGTGACACCAATTTGGGACGCAATTTCCCAAACTGCCATTCCCCTGTTCAAACAGTTGAGGAGAGCTTCACACTCACTATTGTTGTAACTGTGCTGTTTTAGCAGAGTTACAAGGGGAAAATATTTAGAAACTAGATAATATTCTTTATTGAGAGATAATGATTATATAGTTAATGTGAGTCATGGATAACAGGAACATGATTGTATAGATCACATGGTGGGATGGTGAAAGGGATGGCTTGATCCTAGTAATGAGTCAAGCGCCAAAACAAGGTATCCACTGTAAGGGATCATCATTTTTTCATGTTGTTTGATTTGGAAATTTGAGTTGACTTCCTAGTCTGGCTTCAAGTGACTGAAAAATTGGATTGTGGGTCACAAACCCGCTTACTTGGAACCTTACTGGCGGGTTGAGCCTGCTGTTTCAACACCCCCAACTGAAGGTTGGCCTCCTCTGGGAACAGGTTAACAGTGAGGTTGTCAGGAGCCCAGGCGCCATACTGGACTAACTGTTGTTCTGTGGTGGGTAGGACAGTCTCACATTGTTTCTGTCTTGCCTTGCAGGGTCTCAGGCAATCATGGTGGAGGACCTTGTCTTTTTTGCGTTTCCCAAGTCCTTGCACAAGGTAAGTGTTGTTTTTGTTTACCTTTAAGATGATTTTTGGGCCTAATTTCTCTGGTTATAGTTTACTTTTGTCAGGTTTATGACCTAAACTTCATTGCTGACCTCATGTCTGTTTTCTGATGGGGACAAATGTCTTTTGCAGACTCTTGTTTCTCTTTCTTTTTGATTGCTATTGGCCTCTATGACCTGGGGATCTGAGCGGGGTGGAACCTTGCTTGGTATTTCCAGCTTGGGTCCTGACAATGCTTGGATGATATTGGTCTGTGTCCCATATACTAACTCAAAGGGGCTTTTCCCAGTGGATCTGTTCACACAAGTCTGGAATACAAGCAATGCAGTTGATAACTGCTTGTACCTTCCTCAGGTCTCCCAGCAGTGAGCTTGACCAAGGCTTGAACAAGGCTGCCATTTAGCTACTCCACACATCCATTGGCCTGATGATAATAAGGTGTTGTCACTGTGTGCTTGAACCCATTATTGGTGAGGTATACATTGGTATATTTAGAGGTCAATTCTTTGCCTCCGTTGGTTATCAGGGGTTCTGGCTTTCTGAGCTTGCTGATGATTTCTTTTCCTATGAATTGTTGCACATCATTGCCTGTATGTGTTTTTACTGCTTGTGCCACTGGCCATTGTGTGGCAAAGTCTATTGCAGTGATGATGTACTTCTTTTTTTATGTTTTCATGACATGGGGCCCACAATGTCTTGGGCCCACACCTTGAAGGGTAGTTGTGTGCAGATAGGTAGTACTGACTTAGGTGGGGTTTTGCTTTTTGCAAATTTCTCACATACTTCACATTAGTCCAAGACTTCCTGAACGTCTTGGTACAGGGTTGTCCACCATGCTTTGTGTTTAAGGAATTTTTAGAGATTGTGGCTTTTTGTGTGCCCTAGGTCTCTATGGTAATGTAGGATGGTGTCAACTCAATGATGTGTGGGAACATAAGGGAAGGTGGTTCTTTCAGACCTTTTTTGATGTAAGGTTCCATACACGTCTGCAAATAAGTGCTCGTTCTTAATGACTGTTTCTTTTGTTATGTCTGTGGCGCCAGGGGGGAAGCCTTTGTCCTTTTTCTGAAGTACTATCAGAGGCCGGTCTGGGTCAAGCCCATTCTCTCCTCTTGTGGGTCGGACATACAGGCGTGAGAGTGCATCTGCCATGGCAAGTTCTGGACCAGGCTTGTACTGTATAAGCATATTGAATCTCTCCAGGAGTTTCATCCAGAAGGCCTGACGGCAGGATAGATTTGCTTGGGTTTTGAAATATATGAGCAACTTGTGGTTGGTCAACACCGTTAATTCTTCCTGTTGTTCTAGATAAAAACGCCATTTGACTAGGCAGTGTACAATTGCCAACAACTCTTTGTTGTGTATAGGGTATTGACACTTACCATCTTTCAGTTTCTATGATTTTTAGGCTACAGGCAGGAAGTCACCTTTATTGTTTTTGATTTGTAGTACTCCCCCAATGGATGCGTCTGAGGCATCTGTTTCCATTTGATACTCCCCATTGTGTTTGGGGTACTGTAGGATAGGCGCTGTTGTGAGTTTTTCCTTGAGACGCCTAAAGTAAAGGTTGCGTTGGGGGGTCCATACAAACTTGGATTTGGCGCCAGTTATGGCAGATAGGGATGCAGTCAGGACGCCACAGTCAGGTATAAAATGGTGTACATAGGCCACTATTCCTAAGAATGTGCAAAGTTCCAACTTGTCTTTGGGCAGTGGCATTTTGCAGATGGCCTGGATCTTCTGGCTGTTGGGTTTAATGCTGTCTTTTGAGACTATGTGTCCTAGGATGGGCAGCTGCTCACATAAGGTCTGGCATTTGGAGGGCTTGGCTAGCAGCTTTTGTTGTGCCAAACTAGCAAAGACTGTCTCCAGGTCTTTGTGATAATGCTCTACCAAGGGGCTATAGACAATAATGTCATCCAGGTAGACTAAGGCATGCTTGCCTATGTGAGGGGCAAACACCTCATTCATGAAGATCACCAAGGTTGAGGGGGCGTTTTTCATACCAAAATTGAGTACCACACACTTGTATGAGCCATAATTAGTGCAGAAGGCCATTTTAGGGATAGCTTCCTCTTTGATACGGATCTGATTGTAGCCTGCAGTTAGGTCAATCTTGGAGAATACTGTGGCGCCTCCCAGGGAATTGAAGAAGTTGTCAATGAGCAGCAGCAGGTAACAATTCTCAATGGTAACTTCATTTAGGGCCCAATAATCTGTGACTAGGCGCAGGGTATCATCCTTCTTGGCCACAAAGGATACGGCAGCCCCAAAAGGAGATTGTGAGGGGCAGATAAGTCCTTTTTCCCCAAGGCCTATTTGAAGTAGGCACATAGGGCGTCATCTTTGTTTGGGATCAGGCAATAGATGGGTTGCGCCTTAGGTACAGCTCCCTTGAGTTGGATGGAGTGTTGGATATGCTTTTCTGGAGGCAACCCAGGTAGAGCCTCCTTGAAGATTTCTGGATGGTGGGTTACAATTTTGCAATCTTGAGGAGTAGTGGTGTCCTGGTGGTCTTTGAAATGTATGATCTTGTACTGGAAGGAGTACCAGTTGATTGCATTGAGGTTTTTTTATCAGGGTTTCTGTGATGTGTACAAAGACGTGGTCACGTAGGAGTTGGTCCACTGAGTCAGGGTAGATATGGTGATTGACACCTTTGCGTTTGATGGTCAATACCAAGGTTGTCCAGTCTATGTGGGGGTTGTTCTTTTGCAGCTAGTCCAGACCTAGTACAATGTCAAACTTTGGAAAGTTAATGACAGGGCCTTGGATGGTGGAGTGTGGATTCTCAAGCATGATGGAGAAGGGGGCAGTTTCCCTTGTCACAGCAATTTGATGTTTATAAGCTAAAACCACGTTTTTAATTCACAAAGGATTAGTGTTTAACTTGAACTTGTCCACAAAGCTGCTGTTGACTAGGGTTTGGTCCGCACCAGAGTCCAGGAGTGCCAAGCCTGTGTAACTGCAAAAGCAGAAAGGATAAGGTATCAGTTTATTGGGGTGTCTGGCGATGGTGTAAAATACCAGGTCCTTGGAAGGTACTTGGATCATTGGACACTGGTCCACGTCCTCAGGTTGGTATTCATCATTGGGTGAGTCAGGAGTTGTGTGAGGAGAGCTTGACTCACTTAATTCTCTACCCAGGCTTTCCCCTTGTCTTGGTTGCCTTGTGTGGCAGTGATACAGAAATAGGTACGGGTTGACTGGCCACTGTTCCCGTTTCCATGCCCATTTGAGCCTGCAGGCTTATGGTTTGCGCTGCTGCCGTTGTTCCCAGGGGGTGATCAATTGGATCACCCAGCTGGGTGAGAGTCTTTGGGTCTCTCTTGCTTTCTGGTTTGCACCTTGTCAAGAGCATTGGACGTTTGTTCTGCTTTCTCTGTTTTGAAATACAGACTTTGTAGATTAGTCACTTGGTCCAGGTTCACATGTCTCATTATATGCAACTTGAGTGCGTCATAGTACATGAGGTGTGTAGCTGGGGTGTCAAAGACCATGTTAGAGGGGGCACATAGTCAGAGTTCTTTGTAGGCGTGGGTGAGCTCCTTCACTATGTCAGTCTGAGTTAGGTTCTTTACTTGGTGTATTATCATAAGTGCGGTGTCTTTAAGCACAAATCTTGCCAAGAAGTCTTGTTTGAAGGTGTCCCAATACTTCTTGGTGTGTTCTTCATGCCACTTGTTGCACCAAGTGCCAGCATCATGAGTCAGTTGGATAGAGATCTCTACAATCCAGAATTGCTGCAGGCATTCCATTTGGGCCAGTTTGCTTTGGGCAGATTGAATCCATGCAGCGTTGTTGTTGTTGTTGGCCCCAGCAAAGGATTACACGGCAGCGCTTTGAAGTCTTTGGGCTATGTAGGCTGGCATAGTGTTTTCATCAGTTGCATGAGGAATAGCGGAGGGAGCCTGGAAGAACCCTTGTGCTGACAGGGCATTGAACACGGGGAGTGGTATCACCATTTTATGGTAGAAGACAAACCCATCAGGTATCTCAGCACCAGGTGCGTACAGTGTCCAGTCTGCTGGGAGCCAGACATTATTCTATTGAGGATTTGTTGGCCGCGGCAAGTACAGGCAACAAGAAGAATTTTGCAAGATAAGGTAGGATGGAGAGCCTACCTATGCTACCAATGTCATAACTATGCTGTTTTAGCAGTGTTACAAGGGGAAAAATATTTAGAAACTAGATAATATTATTTATTAAGAGATAATGATTATATAGTTAATGTGAGTCATGGATAACAGGAACATGATTGTGTAGATTGCACACTGGGATGGTGAAGGTGATGGATTGATCCTAGTAATGAGTCAAGCGCCAAAACAAGGTATCCACTGTAAGGGATCATCATTTGTTCATGTTGTTGGATTTGGAAATTTTTTAGTTGACTTCCAAGTCTGGCTTCAAGTGACTGGATATTTGGATTGTGGGTCACAAACCTGCTTACTTGGAACCTTGCTGGCAAGTCAAGCCTGCTTTTTGACACTATCTGTCAACTGACACCGGCTTTCAGGGCCCAGAATGCCCTGGACAATCAGCTGGCCTTCCTAGAAGCAAAACACCCCACCACTTGGAAATCCTTACAAATTGTCTCTTAGAGGAAGAAAACCCCCTTTCAATTAACAAATGACCCAGGATTTGAGAGGCACACAAGCCTCAAATCCCTGGCTTCAATTCTATTATCAAATTGGGACTCTTAATTATCAGGAAATGGAACATTGGAAGCGCAATTGTTCAATTGCGCAATCAAGCGCTTGATTGCTTGTGGGTTCTATAAATAACTGTGGCACCTCAGCATGCTGCAGTTCAAGAAAGTTTTATGTTATACCAACCAATGAGCATCCACTTCCAGGCCCAAGTGCACAATTTATGATCAAAGTTGTAAGTTTAACTGAGAATGATGCAATCAGATCTCTGGTAGCACTAAAAGCCACAAAATCACAGGTAAGTATAAGTAGCAAGGAGGAGAAGCTCTCCTCACTGCTGACATCTTAAAAATAAACAACTTTATGCTAAGGATCCATTATTTTCTTGCAAGAACTATCTACTTTTCCACCAATATAACTATTATGTTTGCATTTATTTGTAACTCCACTACACCTTACAACCTCACATATCTGCTCTGTCAGGATTGACAGTTCTTCCACTCTGGAAAACCAGGCCCGGGAGCAGGAATTGAACCCTGACCCTAGACCCCCTTGGGCCGCTGGGCCTGTAGACCAAAGGACTGTTCACCCGCGTTTCACTGGAATTGAGC
>QTSX02003168.1:0-62087 GCA_014839935.2 Entomophthora muscae
ATTTTTTTGTGATTCCAAATCACTAACACAAAAAATGCCATCTCAAATTAAATTTGAGATGGCATTTTTGAAATGACGTGTCCTACCATTTTGGATCCCCAGTCTTCAAGTTGATTTAGTAGGATCTTTTTTATTCTGAAGGGGTGCTATTTAGCCCTGGCTTGCATGCTTGGCTCAGTGGCTGATAATTGATCAGGGTGCTACATTTATATTATCTGATTTGTCCAAGCACTGCTATAATTGAGGTGGGATGATTCAATTTCAGCGCAATGGAACTTTTTTAAAAATCTCTTAAATTTAATGTACAGGTTTTAAATCAAGAAGAATGTTTGTTAATATAGGTTCTTTAGATTTAGGTCATGAGCAGGTGGTAAAAATCCAAAGGTAAACGGTTATGTGGAGCAATAGGGTCAGGTCACAACCCAGCTTAAATCATTTTCAGTGGTAGAGGGTTGAGCTTGAGCTCCTTTAATGCTTTAATAGAGCTATGTTTCAATGTGATCTCTAAATGTATTTTTAGAAAAAACGCTAATAAAGTCATATTGTAGAAGATTAACCCCATATTCTTTAATTTGATTTAAAAGGAGGTGTTATTTATATGCTTTTAAATCTCTTAGACAATTTAAATTTTGAATTTTTTGTACAAGAGCATACTTTTGTTAGTACAAAATATTAAGCAACCTACATAAGGGGTTGAGAAAAAAACAAGAGGATAATTATTTTATTGAATAATAGCTTTTGCTTTATAGCTTAAGCTATTGTGGCTTGATTCTATCAATGTTCAAGGATAGATTATGAGTGAGGAGACAGTGTGGCTGTACCATGTGACTGAGCTATCAGTTTTTGGCAAAGAGAAGGATGAGTATCATAAAAATATAAGGTTGTAGGGTAAAATTACTTGCTTGAAAGTATACTATCTGAATCTTTTATAATCAATGGTATTTTTCAAGGTTTTTAGAAATAAAGAATTATAAATGTCCCATATGTGCCTTAATAGTTTAACTAGGGCCTTAAGTATAAATGGGATTAGAAAAAAAATGTTTCTGACCTTTTGAAAGAAGACTAATTTCAAAAATATAAAGTTAGAAGATATTTTTCTTAATGAATTTGAAATTCTGGACAAAGCTTTCCAGGAGCTCTAGCACCAAAGAAAGACTTTATTATGACTAGCTTGGTGATTTAACTCCAAAAAACTTAACAATATAACAAAGTTTCATCCAAAAGAGATGGGTAGTTTGAAATCTAGAAAAAAAGGTATATATTAAAGCCTAACAGTTATACAAGGGAAAAATTCCCTGAATTATTAAGCTGATATTTGGGTATACAAGGTTGACCTTAAAAGCTTTAAATCTTATCCACTTTGAGCTATGGATAGAGATAGCTATTGTGCTTGTAATGGATATGTTCTTCAAAAGTTTACCGTTATTAAAGATTTGGGGTATGAGGTCCATACAACAAAAACATTAGAACTAATAATAAATCTCAAAGTGAACCCCTTAATTCATTTACCACAGCTCTTTTTTAGGAAATAGGAACCCTATTTAAAATATTGAGGGCTGTAAAAGGTTTACAGTTAATTTCTTTAAACTATATTTCAAAAGCTCTCTTTGGGAGCTGCAATCTCCCAAACAGTTTAGAAAAGACAGCTGAATATCCCTTAATAATTAAATTTTAGTCCTTAAGGTGACTAAAAAAGTATATAGGTATATAAATAGCAAAAGCTAATTATCCAATTTGAAATTGATAAGCTGTAGAGTGAGATGAGCAGTTCTCAATAATTTGGGTGTTTATTTAATTACTTAAGTATATGTACCTTATGGTGGCTCTTATGTGGATTTAGAAACTAAATATTTCTTATGAGCTCTTTAATCATCATTGAGCCTGGATTTGATAGGTTTATCTCTTGTAACTATAGTTTTTTTTAGGTCTGCTATATAATTAATAATTTTAAAGCTCTTTTATTGTAAAATTGGGGTTGCTGATATTTATATTCTCAATGGGAGGAAAATACTAAGGTGCTTCTTGCATATGATCCTATTTTTGTTGATACCCAATGTACCCTTATTCTTTACTTTGGTTATCCCTATATGTTTATATTCAATTGTTAAGGAGATTAAAGAAAAAAGTATTTTATCTCACCAGTGAACCTTTTGAAATTTGATATCATTTCCCTTCATTTAATCCTTTTGGGTTGATTGTTTTCCTAATCTCTAATTAAATCATGTCAGAAAAAAAATCTATCTTGATTAGGCTTTTTTGTCATTTTTTGCGGCATTATCTACAAACAATCACTTTTGGAGAGGTATTCACAATGATAAATTTCAAAGCTGTCAGAATTTGTGGCCAAAAATCGGATCCTGGACCAATATTCTAATAGGTCAATCCCTTGTATTCTAAGCTAAGCTGTATCAAATTCCTTTCTAGTTGTATTAATGAAACTGGTGTGATACTTTGACTATAAGTATATATGTTTTTATCAATCAAACTATTGTTGTATCATTGGTTTTACTATTTTAACTTGTTATGTTTTTGGGAATCATATATAAAACATGTGCATAAATTAGCCAGGAAATTTTTATTTAGAGCATTTTTCCTTAATTAATCTCTGCTAGTGTCAGTAAATTGAAAGGAATTACTTTAAAAATCTAGATAAATATTAATTAGATCCCCACTTTTTTAAAAAACTTTAATTATAATATGGAGCACATGAATTTATTTACTTAATAACTAATCATATATATTCTTGCCTGCACCACTACAGTCTCTACTTATTAAAATTGCTCACTTTGGGATGAACTGGGGTATAAAAGAAGCCTTTTATTCTCTAGTTTGGCCCACTCTAATTGAAAATAAAGTAAACACAAAATTCCAGAGCCATTAAAATGCCCCTAATCTACAGTTTATGACATGAAAATGTTTAAAGTCCAGACAGCTTTTCTTAGTCTTTTTTAAACATTTATTCTATACAGATTTAACTCCCTACTACATGATGAAAAATAATTAGACTATATCCCAAGAAACTTCCTGATTATCCCAGCTGCTTTGGATTCTTTTCACCATTTCTATTTTAAAATTTTATAAACTACTGCACCAAAATAAAGCCATGTCTTAATGTATATAGACCTATTACAATTAAAGGCACTGAATCCTCGTTTTCTTAAAAAGGAGTACATTTTGATTATGAAAATATCATTTTTTAGCAAGGTATACGTTACATCAATAAGCTCATTATTGCTATTAACTATCTTACATTTAAACTATAATTTATTGGGATTGATCTATTTGCCAGCTAGCACCATTTTTTAAAGCACTAAAATTAAAAGGGAGACATTTGGTGATATCTATCCGAGTCAGATAGCATAAGTATTGAAGTAGCTTACTCTACTCTTGTTCAACTATTTAGAACATTGTGAATGATTTCAAAAAACTACAAGATTTGACCCCTGCTTAAATTAACTTCACATGCAGGTCCTACCGGTAGAACGTGTCAATAATACTTAATAGCTAGCACACTCGGACCAAATTAAACCAACGTTGCAAAGGAAATAGCTAGATTTATACCGAGGTATATCATTAAAATGGTTTCACTGCGATTATTCTCCACCCTAAGGAGTTGAAAAGCATCAAAGATTTATTTTTAATTAGAGTTTATTTATGTTTAGTTTGAGATGATCGTTTAGCTATAAGTTGCCATTGGAATTTCAGAAAGTGTGGTATATGTGTCATCTTGACGATGTATATTTGACAACAATATGTTTAAGCAGCTTCGTCCCGCCTCACAGTCCGCAAGCCATACTGAAAAGCAATCCTGACGATGCAGAGGATATCCTCGTACAGGGTTGGGAAGGTCACAATTTTTTTAAAATGGAATGAGGTATTCCAAATGGAAATCTAAATCGAAAAGCTGTGACCTTCCCACCCCTACTTGTAATTGATAACCCAGGAATTATAGCAAGGAATCGTACCTTCTAAAGTTTTTGACCGATGAACTTTAAACACGTTTCAGGCTTTTTATTGCCCTAAAAGGGTTAAAATCTTATAAGCTAGAAGTACCAGCCGTGATTTGATATTCAGCCTGTCATCTTCTAAATGAATTTAAAACCAATATGTTTGTGATTAGAAGGTTTGGCACCTCATATCATTAAGATCATCTAAATTGCCATTCTAATATAGATTGTGAGATCGAACAAACTTGACGCTTATAAAGCATGACCACGAGGGAAACATTAAGTGGATTATTTATAGTTTAAACTGATTATCTTTCGCCGCCATAATTACATATCGACTACTTAGTTTAACCGATATCCTCAAACGAATTCAAAAGGTCAACCTCCTCATAAGTACCAAACGCCAAACTTAACTGGTTTTAAACTCAAAAATGTATTTAAAATAATATTATATGTTCTCATAGACACGTGCTTTGTGAATGTGGATCATGGTAGCTCTGGATACACTGCAGGCATTGTAAGTTAAATCATTGCAATATGATAATTAAACCGCTTTAGCCATTTCTTCAAAGCTAGAGAAAATAAATTAAAACCAATTTCCTGGAATAAATATATTTTATACATCCATGAATTATCATCTTAATTAGTTGGCTTATAAATTACATCTCCTACATGTCACCGCATTTATTCATAAACTATTTTAGCTTTAGTGTATAGGAATACGGTGTTTTTCAAAATCTTTGTATACATGATTATCGAAGCCATTGTTAAGACCTTCTATTATCTGTAAACTTCATCAAGGACAATAAAAACAATCCAAATCAGACCAAACACCTATAAAAAGCCCAAGTTGTCTCGAACCCAGATATCAACAAAATGAAATCAGTCTTAGCTTCCATCGCTTTAGCTGCCATTGGCTTCAACTCTGCTCGTGGAGCATCCATTCCCAACAGCAATCTTGCACGCCGCAATTATATAACTTCATCTCCTCCCCCAGACACACAGGTCTCTTTCGAAGGAAACATTAATGTACCAGCCGCACTAAAGAAACCATCCTCCATCCCAGAATCTACCGATACCTACGAGAAACCCGAAGACAAAAAAGATGTAAGCTCCACAGGAGAGTCCAGCGCACCCAATGCAGTTAACTCCAGTCCATCTGAGGCTGCACCCAAAGGCGCATCTGCCACTGAGAATACGGTAGCTTCTCCAGATGCTTCCAAATCAACCCCAGCCCAGGAAACTGAAAGTACAGAACCGGGGGATGCCCCTGCTGGTGAGGCACCTCCGTCAGGAAGTAGTGCTCCTGAAGCTGCATCTGAAGCTTCTTCTGGAGGAAAATCTTATGAAGCGGAAGCCCCATCAACTGAAACTACTCCTGCAGAAGAAGTCCATTCAACTCCTGAAGCTGAAACTTCTGACACTGTAAATTCTGTTGCGCCTAGTACACCAGCTGCTTCTGAATCTAGTGATTCTGCAGCTCCTGCCAAAGAGACCCCTTCTACCCCCAAAACCGAAGCACCAGCCGCTGAAGAAGCTGATGCACCCAAAGCACCAGCTGATGCTGAATCTAGTGGTTCTGCAGCTCCTGCGGAAGAAGTTTCTGGGGGATCTAATGGTCATGTCCAAACTTTACCTCCCTCAACTGGAAAGGCTTACTAGTTCACCAAAGTTATTTCCTGGTTTAATCATCCTCTCAAATATAGCAATATAATTTTTTCAGGCACAATTCAATTTAAGCTACAAATTTTTGCCCTTGTTTATATTAGATACCCTTTTAAATTGTAATAAGATAAATAAAGGTGATTTGTTTATAATATCAAAGAAGAAAAATATTTTATTTTTATGGAGTAACTCTTAGATTCTTGCACAATGTAGCAAGAATGAGATGACTTCAACAAATATTGAGCCAGCTCTTCAAAAAAGAACTGAAATGTTGGCAAAACTGTAGAAGATGACTGCTACAGTTTGCCAGCGTTAAAGCAATGATTGCGACCTAAACACAGAATCATATAGACTGGGATTTGGTGACAGTGAATATCTTTTAAATTGAGGTTAAATCACTTACAATTATTAAGGATCATACTCAAAAGTCTTTACTTGGAGCAATATAATGATAAGTTTATTATTAATAAAATTGTTAGATATTTATACCCTTAGACAGCTTGTGTGATCTCAAATAATATATTGGTGTATCCACACTATTCTCTGCAGCTTGGATTGGAGGGTTTGACACCTTTGAAGAATTGAGTGTATTTGTATTGCTTGATAGTGGAGCTGATTTCACTGAACTAGTTTTGGAAGAACCCATTTTATCCGTAATTCTAGATTGTGGGAGACTCAGTCCATCTAGTTCAGTTGTAGAAGATGAGTTTAACTTATTTGCAGAGTCAAGATATTTACCCACAGACTCAGAGCATATTGACTCTCCAACAGTACCTATTTCTATAAAATTTATGCAATATGGTTCATCTTAATATACTACTTGTCCATCTGGATAGTGAAAATTAAGAAATTATCATCTGTATTTTGAGGCAAGCATCTGCTTTTCAGTTGTTGTTCTGCCAATCAAATTTCCAACAAACAATCAAATCCATTTACCTGCTAGCTTTGAAGGTAATAAAAATAAAATTTATCACTTAAGATGAGATTAAATCTTGGCATAATTAAAAGGCAACTCAAAGAGTTAAAAATTTTAGCAAAAGTTTTTTTTGGAATCTTAAACTATAAAAATTTATTACTGAATAGATATAAAAATATTTTTATAAAAAACAGACTTATTAAACAAAACAATTTTTACTATATGAAATTATAGCCATTATCCAAACCCAAAGTTTGGGGCAGGAAGATATTCTGTCAATTTTTTTCCGTTGACAGATTTCCCGTCAAATTTGAGGTACAGCATGCTATCTTGAATTTATGTTATCTCAAAATCATAGTAAAAATGACATTTTGATTTTTAGCATTGTGACTATAAAAAACAATTTTTAAAAATTTTAGATTTTTTTAACTCCAAAAAACTTCTAAAAATCCACAAGGATTCAAAAACCATTTCTAGGCTTAAAAAGCCTAGGGATCTCAAATCTTTAACAAAAGGGGGTCAATTAGAAGCAACACAGCTGTGTAAAGCCCAAAAGTCAAAATATACCCAAAAACAAACATTTTCATCTGTTATAACTATGATCTATGCTTTATAAGATGCATATAACAGTCCCAAAAACTAAATAAAAACCAAATAATGACAAAATACAAAGAAAGAAGAGAGAAGATAACAAAGAGTTTATTGCAAATAAGCTCAAACATTAGTAGAAAGAGCAACAGAGAAAGCTTGGAGATGCTCAAGCTTTCTATCCTTAGGATAGTAGTCAAGGACCACCTTGCTGATCTCAGTGTGTTTTTTCACCGCCTTGGTCTGCTTGGAGGATCACCCTTGGTTTTCATTTCAGTCTTAAAGAGCCGGGTAGAGTTGGCCTGCTGGGGTTCTAAATGGATGAGGATCTTGTTTAATTTGGGTTTCTTGGCCCTGACCCTAGTTGCAAACTGGCTATGCCACTCTTCAAGGGAAGAGGTGGTCTTGATCAAACTATCTTTGACATTCCTGAAGCAGTTCCAGGTGATTGAGTCACCGCCTTTTTAGATGTGGTGTGCTCCCTGAAAGATACCAACCCCTTGAGTTTCAAAATACTCAATAAAGGGTGCAAAGGCTGCCTGTTTAGCAATAATATAGGAGTGTCAGAGTAGGGAATCATAGAAGGCATTGGTCTCCTCCTTTCTCACTGGGGCGAGGGCAACAAAGCAGTTGAAGACGCCATTGGCTTCTTTGGTGCTTTCTGCATTTACAGGCTCATGCAAATCAGAGCACTTTTAGAGGCAGCGCCAGATTGCCTGCTGTCACAGATTGAATGGATTAGACATCAAGTTGGCTATCTAGGAATTGAGCAACATAACAGTTGCGCTATTGCGCTATTGCATCCTGATTTTACTAGGGTTAAAGACGTTTTAAACGCCTCTAAAACAAGTTCAATTTGCCTTTCAAATGCGCACAAAGCACAGGCTTTACTTCTGCAATTATAAATAGAACAACAAAGTTATTTATATTCACCTCCTTAAGTAAAGCCGCAAGGAAGCGGTCATTCTCTTGCGGTGGACTTTTAGCTGTGCCAATTAACTCTCCTCTATTAGGGAAGTCCTTCTGTCTGTGCCTCCCTGCCCCTGGTGGCAATTCCCCCGCCTCACACTATATAAGTGCAATACTATCTAAATAAACACCAGTTTTTGTCTTATTATCTTCTTATATTCTTCTGTCCTTACCCAGGCTGTTACTATACCACAACAGGTATAGTATTAAGATAAAGAAGTAGTAGACTAACTATTTGTAGAAATCAGCACCCAGGCTGCATATTTTACGGCACCTGCCATAAGTGAAAGTAGCATCTCTGAGGAGAGCTGTTGGAGACTTATATAAAAGCATTAGTCTGAGCCTGCTCAAATCAACTACCAGATATTCATGGTAGGCCAGGCATTTGCCTGCTTCTTGGTAGGGTGGCTTCCTTCTGTGGCTGCGCCTTCTTCTTTTGCTCTCTGGTTGTCAGGGATTCATTCCTGATGATGGAAGGAACTCAAGTAATGTAGAATAGTAGACAGATGAAAACCCACAAGAGAAGACCCAACAGAAATCCCAACCATTAAGGTATTCACCAAATATCCCCATAATTTGTAAGAACCAAAGAATGGAGCAAAATGGGTTACCCCATAGTATACAGCCACATGGGTTAACACATATCAAGGAGCTCCTGTCAAATTACGGGAGGAGGCATAGGAGGAGGCAAAGCAGATGGAGGTACTGTCTTATCACAGGTGAGAGGAAACTGGTGCTTAGTATACAGGTAATCCCAAGCCAAAGTCTTGGTAGCGTCCTTGACTCAAATGTTTGAATTGGATTCACAACCTTCAACCACTGGGTTTCATATAACTAAACAGAACAGAAGCAAAAGACTTTTCTCTCCCAGATCATTGGGAAGGTTAATTTTTTGAATCTACTAATTTACTGATTAAATAATATAGAAACCAAATTTATTAATCCAAGAATTCAAAGTTTTTAGAGCACTGGGTCAACTCCCAGTTCTTCTGACTAAATACTGTGAAGTTTAGTGTGGTGAAATGGAATAATTTGTGGTGAATTTGGAGGTGTATTGGTTACAACGGTTTATTTGGCTTCTTGTTCATTTTGGTCTGACTGCTGCCAAGCAGTCTGCAGAATGCAGCTTGCAGCAGCCATTCTACTAGTTGAAGAAATAATAGGAAGCTATGCAGGTTGGCCTAGTGATGGTTTAAACAAGCTGCTATTTTGATTGGGGCTTTTCCTGAGTCATCATTCTCAGGCTTGTTCAATGATTGATTAAAGTGGGAACTGGCCTCAATTGATTGTTTGTTATTGGTAGAGGAGGTTTCTATTAATCTTTGATTAGAAAAACAGTAGTTGCAGAGCCCAGCATCTTTTATCATTGGTTTGATTGGTTTCAAAGTTGTTTTGGAACCAGCTTTTGCCTCTGAACTGCTTGGTAAGTTCAAAACCAACTCTGGTTCCAATTGATTTTTAGCCTTCCATGCGTGATTTGAGAAAGGTTTTAAGTTTGAATCCTGAAGGTAATCATCTGTATTTAAACTGTATTGACGTTGCTTGGTATTTAGATCTCTATTTTCATTATCCAGTAGTCCCAAAATTTGAATTTTCTTATTGCTGGCTACAAATATGAATTTGTGAGGCAACCAAGGTTCTGGAATAATCTTAACTTCTTGGAGATGTTTAAAAAGATTAGATTTCCTTGAATTTGTACCAATTGTTCCAATAAAACTTAGACTGTAAGGATTTTTAATCCTTACACTGGTCTCTGTGAGCTCCTCTTTAATGGTGGGAAGGATTTCATCAAGCTTGTTCTTCAGGATAATGAGAGCATGGACATATATGCCCTGCTTCTTATTGGGGAGGAAGTAGAAAACAAAGGGAATAAATAGATAGCCCACCTGCCAATGGATATTCCAAAGCTGGCTGAAAAACTTCATACAGGTGGAGAAAGTACCATCTGCAAGCCAGGTAGTGCACTTGAAGAGGTTGTACAGATCCTGGTTTGTGGCAAAGCAGATAATACGCTCCTGTGTTTTGGGCCATCATTGTGGAGAAGGAATCTCTCCTAATGACAAGATAGTTTTATTCTTCAGTCAAGATCAGCTGATCAATATATTTAGCACTGAAGGCTTCAGTAATCAGAGCATACCTCTGATCAGTGAGGTATCTCTATAACTTTGAGGCCTCACCAACAGAGGAAAGTTGGGAGTCATTAGGTTGAGGAGGGCATTTTTCACCTCAGTTGAGGTTTTGTCCCTGGTGGTGGGGATCACTTTTGAAATAAAACAGTGAATCAGTCAATATAAGGGATCAAATGGCTCAGTGCAATCATGTTTGACAGTTAGTGCTTTAAACCTGATGAATCCATAAGTGGTGAGCCTTGCAGGGCATCCAAGGGTATCATATTTAAATTGATGTTGACAGATGAATTTTTCCTGTCATCACAGTTGAAGCCAAAACCCTTTTAAACAAAGTTGACACCTCTCTTTTTGGAAATGTTAGGCTAACTTGCAGAGAATGTGATGGGCACAGCAAAGGCCCCATTTCTGTTGCAGATATTGTGGACAGTGTTAGCATCTCAGAGCTCAATTTGATCATCTGCAGGAGCACCAGGCTCAGATTCCTGCTCCTGCTCCTCCTCAGGCTCTGATGTGAGATCAGAGTGACAATTGAACTCAAACAGCTTTTCTTGGGAATCAGAAGGGGAGTATATAAAGGGAGAGTGGGGGGGGGCTGGGCTGATTTCCTCTGGATCAGGTTATAGTGTTGGGGTTGTGGGAGGAGCTTTAGTCTTAGCATGCTGCTTTTTGGGATAGTTTTGGCCTGTTTGGCCTTAGGAGGATTGACCTTACCCTTGGAGGTCTTGGAGGCCTTGGGTGTAGCTTTTAAGTTGGACTTGGGAGGCATCTATACGTAAATTAGTGTCGTGTTTGGCTCCTGGGGACGTCATCCAGGAGGGCATGGCGGGAAATTTTTTTAACAAAAGATTTGAGGTTTGAAGCTAGCCTTGGGTTAGCCTTCAGGGAAAAATGAAGGGCACATACCTTAATTTCCTGGAAAACAAGATGTAAACGTCCTTTTGGCAGAAAGGACAGGAAAAAGCTTGAATATTATTAAAGCCAATACAAATGTGGATAAACTTGTCTTTATTAGGAGAAATGATTCTATTTAAATAGTAGACAAGGAACAGTGATCACTCATTAGGAAGACAGAGTGGCTGAGGGGGTCACGTTGGGATGAGGTCATACCAGGATAAATCACAGACAGGTACAATAATCTGGAATGGGTGGATATTGAACCAGACCCATTTGTGGAAGGCAAGGAATTTCTGAACTTGAAAGCAAACCCAGCCAAACCTTTGCAGCTATCAATATTTGAAGGCCATATCAAAATAGCATTAATTGTGCAAATTACGACCTCTCCCCCCTCAAGATTGGACACAGGGAGTTGATATTCGCGGAGAAATTTGGATTGAACACAGGCAAAAGGTTGTTCAGAGGACAGCAATTTCACAGTATACTTAACACCCTTGTTAAATGTGACTTCACAGGGCCCAAACCAGAGGGAATCTAGCTTATGAGCTCTACCACCCGTACAATTCTGGTAGTAAAGAACTAGATTGACTATTTGGTACTCAGGGAGGGGGGCTCTAGCAGTATTGAACGGGGAGAGCTCCAGAGCCTTGACCTTGTAAGCAGTGGAATAAGCTGTCTCTTGGATTTTGATGATACAATTGGTTAAGTCTTTAACATGGGCCTCAGGATTTGCAGTCACATCAAATTTGATCAAGGAGGGTCCCAAGATTGAGGGGGTAGCGGCCTCATGTCCATACAGCATGGCAAAAGGGGACTGACTAGTCACTCAATGTCTACTGAGTTGGTAAGCAAAGAGGGCAGCAGGGAGGAACATATCCTAATTGGCAGCGTCAGAGAGCGTGATTTTCCTCATTATGGACTCAGGGTGGAGTTTGCTTGTTTGACAGCTCCCTTGGTTGAGGGGTTATATGGCGCAGAGAACAATTGGTGAGTTCCCATAGCTTTGACAATAGAAGTGATGAGGAGAGCATTAAAGTTGGTACCATTGTCAGAAAGCAGGACTTGAGGGCAGCTATGTTGATAGAAAATGTCTTACAGCAAGAAAGTAGCTGTGGTCTTAGCAGTTATATCTTTTGTTGCTCTGGCTTCAATCCATTTGCTAGAGTGGTCTACGGCAACCAAGATAAACCAACATCCTGACCTAGACCAAGGGAAAGGCCCAATAGCATCAATACTCACCTTGTGGAAGGCATGCTTTGGAGGGATGAGTTTGAACTGGTGTTGGGACAGGCGAGGGCATTGGAGCTGACAGGAATGATTGGAGGCAAGGACATCAGGGATCAGGAGGCGCATGTTTTCCCAATAGAAGTTTTTGCACAACCAGTCATGAGTCTTTGCTATGCCTCCATGGCCAGTGTCAATATGCTCTTGGAGGATAATGGCTATCCTCATGCTAGGGCAGACGTAGGGTAGGTAGGCATTGTTAACCTTTTTGAAGAGCTGCCTATCACAAATTATAGTGTCCTTGGATAGGGTCTGTAGTGCCAAGCGGATGTCTTATGGCTCAGTGGTCTAAGAGTCAGGGTACCCTATTAACTTTTATAGACGGTCAGCGTCAGCGGGATGGATAGCTAGGATTGGCATCCTTGATAGGCCATCAGCATTCTGATGTTGGGCCCCAGGATGGTGTATCACAGTTAAATCATACCCTTGTAGACGCAGAGCCCAACAAGCTAATTGACCTTCAGGCTCCTTTAGCTGTTGCATCTATTTGAGGGAGGAGTGATATGTGACCACCGTGAAGTGGGTCCCATAAATGTAGTGCCAAAACTGTTTCACCACATGCAGCACCACCAAACATTCCTTCTCAGTGACGCTGTAGATCTTCTTGTGCTTATTGAGGACCCTTGACAAGTAAGCTACAGGTCAATCCACGCCTTCATTGTCAAGTTGGGCAAGGATGGCACCCACAGCTACTCCACTAGCGTTAGTATACAAGATGAACTCTTTATCATAATCATGATATACTAAGATAGGAGCCTCTTTGAGCTTGGCCTTCAATGCTTCAAATGCTTGTTGTTGGCTGTCAGTCCATTCAAAGGGGACGTTGCAAAGCAACTGGACAAGGGGCTCACTCAATTCATAAAAATCATGTATGAACTGTCGGTAGTAGCCCATCATACCAAGGAATACTTGAACCTCTCAAAGATTTGTGGGAGGTAGCATCTTGTCAATGGCTTCCATCTTGTTATTCATGGGATGTATTCTAGTTTGAGTGACCTCATTACCTAAGAATTCAAGACGTCCCTTAAAGAAGGAGCACTTGGAGGGTTTGAGTTTTAAGCCAGCTTCACAAATCTTGATGAAGACAGCCTTGAGGTGTTCCAAGTGGTTGGTAAAGGTAGCGTTCAATATGGTGATGTCATCAAGGTATACAAGGATGCAAGAGAGCTTTAGGTCTTTTAGGATAGAGTCCATAGCCCATTGAAATGTGGCAGGGGCATTGCAGAGTCCCTGGGGCATATGAGTGGGTTCAAAAAGGCCTTCTGAAGTGATAAGCGCAGCTTTATCTCAATCTTCAGGAAATAAGAGAAACTTGCCAGTATCCAGAAGCTAGATCCATGGCTGAAAAAACTTGGGACCACCCAGCCGTCTGAGAGCATTGTCAATTCTGGGCAAGGGGTACAAGTCTTTCTTAGTGAGAGAGTTCAGGCAGCAATAGTCCATTACAATGCAATTTCTGCCATCTTTCTTCTTGAGAATCAGTAACGGGGAAGCCCAAGGACTTTGGGAAGGAGCCAGTAACCCAGCGTCCAGAAGTTGCTTAAGTTCTTTAGATACCTGAGCATCCTCCACCCTACTACAGCGGTATGGTTTGTCAAAAAGGGGGTACATCCCCATTATCATTCTGATGGATGACTCCTTTAGCTAGGCCATAGTCTGTAGGTCCAGAGGCAAAGATGTTGCTAAACTAATTGAGCAGGTCCAACACGTCTTTTTGTTAAACAGGAGACAGTTGGGGGAAATCAGCAGCAGTGAACAAGGAGAGAACTTGAGGATTGTCTTCAGGTAGATTAAAATCACTGAAAGTTCTTGTGGTGCTGGGTGCCACTCCCTAGTAGTGCCTTATTTGGAATGCCATTGTATTTGGACAAATATAAGGGAACTGCTGCCCTTTTTTTATTATCATTGGAAGGTAACCCTCTGAATTACATAGTGTTGTCTCTGATTACAGGCCAATCAACGCACCTGCGACTAGCTGCAGATGCGTAAGGGAGCAACCCATTGGAATGGGTTTTCATATGGCAATTAGTGACCAATTGGAGCATCTGCAGCTAGCCGCAGATGCATCAATTGGCAACCCATTGAAAAGAGGTTTATATATAACAATTAATGACCCATTGACGCATCTGCGGCTAGCTGTAGATGCATCAATTATTGACCCATTGCTTGTGCCCACTATGTAAATTGGTATAGTGATCTTCTGCCCCTCTTTTTGCCAAAGTGGGAACCCTGAAAGAGAGTAGTCTGAAACCTTATTATACCCTCTATTCCCCAGAGACGGCCCTACTATGTGCTGTAACCACCTGACCTCAGATCACATGCCCAAATGTTCACTTCCTGCCCAATCCAACCCATTTCCTTCTGAATATTCCCCAGTATGTTTCAGTCCTCCAATAATAAGCTCATTGCCTGACAGTCTAGACCCTAGTCAGCATGACTCACCCTTTCTTTTCCCTCCTCCTCATCAAGTATAAAAAGACCCCCTGGGGTCCCTAATAAACAAGAGATTATATACATACACAAAAATTGACTTAAACATCTTAGACTACTTGCAGAGCCCAAAAATAGAGGTTCTGTTGAGTGAGAAGATAATAGTCCTGTTGTGTTTCCAGTTGCTCAGCTACTTTCAAACCATCTCTCCAACCCTTGAGCACCACAGTTCCAAAGGGGTAGAGGGAGGCCACTTGTTCTGCTCCCAGTATACAACCATGCCCTACAACCTGGCCTCAGGTCACCTGCATGGGCAGGGCCGTCAGGTTGGCAATCAGTAATTGTACAGGCTCTTTGTAGGTTTGATCTAGAATCCCAGGAAACAGGCAGGGCTCTGTGTGACTTAGGGATTTAGGTGAGTAAAGTTCTAAGAACAACTTTTCAGGTAGCTTGTAAGAAATCTGGGAATCAATCACCACTTGAGAGCCTGGGGGATAGTGATAGTTGCTGGTGCAAGCAGAGGTACCTCTTCTTCTGCAGGTCAGGAAGGAGGAGGGGTACACATGTTGGAGGAGTGAGTCCTATATTTGAGAGATAAGATACCTGTAGGGTACTCAAGCATGCAAGTTTTAAGATGTTTTACTGGTTGGCATGGAGGTTCCTCAAAAATCAAAGGAACCTCATATCTTAAGAGCAAAAGGTCCCCATCTTGTAAGTTAACAATCCCATTATATTCTTGGAGGAATTGAGTACCAACCAAGAGGTCATGCTTTTGTTCTCAAGGACCACAGTGAGGAAAACAATGAGGAGTTTCCCAAACCTCATGGGTAGAGCGGAGTAGGCACCAATGGCTCGTGTTTGTGCCATACCATCTGTGCCATACAACTGTGTGTAGTTGAGGTTGGGGGCTAACTTAAGTTTCTTCATTGGTTTTAAGATACCATGTTGACTGGAGAACCCATGTCCAAGATGGCTTTGATCTTAACCTTTTGGATTGATACTTCCACACAGGTTTTATCTTTTCTAAAGGGGGGTAAGACTGCCAACACAACTTGTGCAGCCTCTAGCTCCTTTTCCCATTTAGCTAGCATTCACTGTAACGTAGGAATCTCCTTATACACAGTCTGTAGCAGGAGAGATACAGTCACATTTTGAAAGAGAGCTTTGGCTAGCTTGGCTGCTTCCTCAGAGGAATCAACCAAGACGGGTGGTCAATGGGCTTGAGCTAGGTAAGGGCATGCCACCATAGATTTACTTCACTAGTAGGTACTTGGGAAGTGGTGGTGGTCTTCCCATAGCAAAGTTTGTATGGTACAGGGATGGTTTCTGGGACAGCCAGAACAGAATAGCCATAACTATCAGAATTTTTAGGCTCTGAATCACTGGAGAGATTGTGAAATAGATGAAGGATAGTTGGGCCAGAGGAAGAGGGAGCTTCCTCATCAGACAGAGGATCAGGGGGAGACGGGGGAGATTGGTCAGCAGAGAGAGTCTCTGTTTCTAAGCTGACCTCTCTTTTCCCGCCTGTTTCTTGGGATCAAAACCTTACACTTGGGCATTAGCGCAAGTACACAAGTGGTGCCCAATTTGGCTGCAGTTATGGCAAACTTGCCTCTTAGCTGTCCACCAGCACCCAGGGTCATAATGTGCGGCATACAAGAGGTAGTCCCAGCATTGCTGGCTTTTTTTTCACGTACCAATGTACCTCCATGGATCAAATGCATGTCCTGTAAGAGCGTCTTAATACTCTTCATGGAAGTGAGCAAAGCCTTGTGTGCCTTAAAGTGTAGGTATAGAAGCTGGTTCACCTTCAAAGCATTTGAACAAGCCATGTAGGCTTCCTGAGGAGTTAACTGTTGACTGGTGATCAACTGCTGGCCTTCAATATAGAAACAATCTGCAAACTCAGCCAGGGCTTCCTTGGGCTTAAAGGCAATGTGCATAAAGGCATCCTTTTTGACCTCCAAGCTGAGATCTCCTCCAAACTCCTCAATAAGGAGGCGCTTCATGTCCTCCCAAGTGACAATGGAGGGGAGATTGGGGACTACTACTTCTTGGCAAGTGTTATAGTGACATGTAAGGATATGTTCCTTTTTGAGTTTGTCAGTAGCCCTACGCATTTCAGTTTTGTAAATGGTTAGAAAGGCAGCAATGGTAGAGATTTTTGGATCAAATATCTGCTTGAAGGTTGGTTTGTAGTTTGGGTCAATAGACAAGGAAGAGGACTGACTGTTTTCACCAGGGTTAAGAATGTTAATAAAAGGGTTTCCTCTAAACTTGGATTCAGCAGCAGGTTGTCTAGCCCAGAGGAGTCTAAGGCTTTCCTCTAGAGTATCCAAGGTAGAGCTGTTCTGTCCACTAATATCCCTAGCAGTGGCAGCAGAAGTTCCAAATTTTTTAATATTGACTTGTTGTACTGCCAAGGTGCCAGCAATCCCATTGATACAAGTAGCCAGAGAAGTGGCCTGAGCAACCAAGGGCACAACTTATCCATTTAGTGTCTCGGTAAAGCGGGAGAGGTTTTGTACCTCTCTCTCCAATGTGTCCTGCCTATCAGCTACATCATTTGTTACTTCTGCCAGTTGATCTAGTGCATGTGCACAGTTGATCCAGGGTTGACCTTCCAGACCAGGACAACAACCATGATTGTCATGAGCAGGAGTATTAATGACTTCACCTTCCTCTTCATCTTCAGATTCAGATGATGAATCCTCAGAATTAGAGAGGCACTGTCTTAAGTACTCAATTTCACCTCACAAGGTAGCCATCTTATCAGTGAGGGAGGCAATACAAGGTAAGGCATTGGTTTGACTGAAGGGGGGTTCTGAACAGAAGCTTGACATTAAGTGATAGCCTTGAGTTTGCAATTGCCTCCCATATCTTTGTTTCAAAATCAGATGGGGCCTTAACAGGAGGAGCAGGGGGAGTCACCTTGATAGACGCTACCCTGTCATCCACATAATTTTGCACCTGGTATAGAGTGTTGCCTAGTGCAGCCTTATCCAGACCGTATTGGTGCTGCAGATGGCAGCCCCAAGTATCAACATGAGCTCCTATCAATTCAAGTTGCAAGTTGACATGCTCCCTGAATTGATTAAGCTCACTAACCAGAGTCTCAAAATCCTGGCAATAGTTTAGCAGAAAGGCCTCAATTGCTCATGCCACGCTGCCTGATGTTCATCCAATTTGCATAGTTGGTCCTTTATGTATCTAAGGAGTGAGGAACAAAGGGAGTTCAGGGAGGCGGTTAAGTACTTCTGTGACGCCAGTGAGTTGCACTGGTTGTTGGAAATACATGCAAAGAGACTGTGGGACCATTCTTGATAGGCCATATTTTGAGCATGGTTATTTGAGACAGCGTTGGCTACAGCATTTACTAGTTTTTTCTGGGATCCTAAGGCAAGTTGGTGGTGAACTAGGGCAGGTTGGATGAACTGGTTGACCAACACACCAATTGTATCCATTGATTCCATCAACGCAGGGGGGAGACCAAAGTCCAAAAGGAAGAAGTACAGGTCTTCAGAAGCGTACCCAGGACAGAGGCCAGGGATTTTGTGCATTGTCACAGTGCCAGAATGAAGAAGGGAGCAGGCAGCAGCACAAGCTTGCTCATAATTGAGAGAGAAAGCTGGAGGGGGGCTCATGCGGGCCTGGGAGACAGAACCAATACCATAGGATTTGAGGGGGCATTGGTGATGTCTTCTTCTAGAGGGGGACTAGAAACTTTAGGTTGATTGGGTACTTCAGAAACAAAGGGAGAAGGACCAGAGAATGCATGTGGGAACAGGGTAACCAAGGGGCTTGCAGCCCCTGTAGTGAGCACCATTTTGTTGTGTTTAGCTCCTGGGGACAACATCCAGGAGGACTCGGCGGGAAATTTTTTAACAAAATATTTGAGGTTTGAAGCTAGCCTTGGGTTAGCCTTCAGGGAAAAATTAAGGGCACATACCTTAATTTCCTGGGAAACAAGATGTAAAAGTCCTTTTGGCAGAAAGGACAGGAAAAAGCTTGAAGATTATTAAAGCCAACACAAATGTGGACAAACTTGTCTTTATTAGGAGAAATGATTCTACTTAAATAGTAGACAAGGAACAGTGATCACTCATTAGGAAGACAGAGTGGCTGAGGGGGTCATGTTGGGATGAGGTCATACCAGGATAAATCACAGAAAGGTACAATAATCCGGAATGGATGGATATTGAACCAGACCCATTTGCGGAAGGCAAGGAATTTCCTTACTCAAAAGTGAACCCAGCCAAATCTTTGCAGCTATTAATATTCAAAGGCCATATTGAAATAGCATTAATTGTGCAATTTACAACAATTAGTATCAAAATATGGGCATTTTGGGGGAAATTTTCAAATGAAAAAATAGTAATTTTTTACATAGAATTCTAAAGAAAGTTTGAAAATATACTATCAAAATTTAAAAGTATTTTTTGTAAAAATAATCTTTTTATTATTAGTGCAAGTAGGTAAAACTTTGAGTTTAAAGGAAAACTTGCAGTCAAAATGGCGTTTTGTGAGATGATGTAATTGAGATGCTATAGCTCAAAAACATAGTGATTTTGGCCTTTTTTATATTTAATTAAGAAATTTATGGTGGGGCTACCTCAACCAGGACAAAGAGTAAAACTTGAATATTTAAAAATCATCTTATATAAATGGAGTTAAAAAGTACCCAGTTGTTTAGAGAAGGCCAAAAAATACATATTTGCAAAGTTTCATAAGTTTTCTTACATTTTTTGCTTAAGTGGTTTTAGAAGTGAAACTATACTTTTTAAAAGTGAAAAGCAATAATTGGGATAAGGGAATTGATATAGTGTAGCAAGGCGTAATATGTAATTTTTCCCTTATTTTCCCCTATCCATTGTGCTCATCAAACCAATTATTTGATATCAAACCTGGTTGAATTTGAAGTGATGTAAATCAGATTGACGTAATCACCACCTTTCATAATGAAGTCACTAATAAAAAAATATTAAAAAAATCCTTATCCATGTATATATAAGTTATAATTTACATATAGCAAAAGTGGGTTTTTACCAGGCAATGACAATCACTAGTAGAACTACCTTAGTGGTGTTGTTTTAGGTTGCTCTTATTATAAGTGTCTTGGATTAATACTATAAGAACATATGGGTTGTTATTTGTTAGATTAAGCCAAGGCGCCAGAATAAGAATTTCAAAGCATTTTAACTTCTTTGGTGTCATTTAAGTCATAAACTTATGATTTTGAACATTAATATAATGCTTAGTTTACTAAAGAAAAGTTTAAGAGTGTAAAATTTACAAATTAATAAAAATAAATCCTATTTTTATTAGCTTTATTTTTTGCTAAACCCTTTTTTTCTATTTTAATAAGCCAAGAATCAAATATATGGGTTGCATGAGAGAGTAATAGCAGCCTCAAAGCTATAATTGCTATTACCCTATCTTTGGCTCATATAATTGATTTATTAGTTATTTTTAGAAAAAAAATGTTGTATTTAAAAGACTATTTATCCTATGTGAAATATAAGTTTTTGTTATGCGTCCAACTTCATGAACATATCCTACCAAGTCTTTAGTAGTATCAGCTCTCTTTTTTCTGTCATCTGTGCAGAACTTTTCACAGTAATTTATTTTTGGAGTACTCCTTAACATCCTCAAATGTCAAAGGTGAAACATACAGCTCACCATCTTTCATTAAATATGAAAGATTAACATAAAATGCTTTGACTTCAAGCCAGCTTTTTTAGGCCTAGATTTTCTATCATAGATATAAAAAAGGTTTTTTTGGAAACATCAGAATTATTTACTAGAAACTCATAAGAACTCTTTTTCCCTCTCTCTCAAAAACCATATTGATATCATTTAAATTTTTTATATAAACCTCATTTTCCTTTTGTTTGAATATTTTAGATAATACACCAAAATGACCATCAACAGTACTTTTGTCATGACACTCAACAAATCTATTAAACTTAATTGTTCCTTTTATAATTTTAGTTACCTTTTTAAAAAGATAATTTTAGAATTCATAAGATCTGAAATGATTACCATTATCAGTCCAAACTTTAATATTTTTAATATTCTTAAATTTATTATTTTTAAGCAGACTTATCGAGAACTGACCTGAAAACAAAGAGTCATGAGATAAAATTTCAGATAAAAAATCATGATACTCATATTTAATTTTCTCATTTTCTTTAAAAGCAATTGCAAATCCTAATAAAGAAATAGGCTTTTCTCATAAAAACAATTATTTGTCTCTATAGGACACCCACCTATTTTAAAATTTTCTTTATAGTCTATTACTATAAAACATGAATTGTTATCAAGATTATTTATATCACTTATATATTCTTTATTTTGATGCTTATAAAACTTTTCATGTAGGTCAATAGATTCCAAATTTCTTTAATAAATTTAGGCAATGGCAACTTCTTTATACTCAAATCCTTTTTCTTCATTTATAATGATTTTTTTAAGTTGCAAATGTTACACATATCATTTTTGCTTTTTGTTTTTGATTATATTATTAGGAATAAGCTTATAGAAAGTGGAAAGTGAAATAGAAATATTGTTTTTTATTTTCATATCTTAATAAGTTTCTTTTTTTAATAATGAGTATCTTATTTTAGTTGAGTATTTACTCAATTCTTTTTGTAATTCTTCATAAAATCAATCCAAAGGATTTCTTAGTGAATTGGCTGGTTAAAAATGAATTTTTTATTATATGTTTTAAAAGTTTTTTTATGTTTTCTTTCTTTACTGAATCAGTTTTCCTTTTTTATTTTTTGGTTTTAATGATACTTTTTTTAGAATTTTATTTATTTTTTTAGAATATGAATACTCATTTTTTGTCATTTTAAATCCACAATCCCAAAGCTCTTTCAAACTGTAGCTTGAAGTAACCAATGCTCATAGGAAAGTAAGGTGCTTGGCAGGAGATTATGACATCAATTCCTTTAGATTGTTAAGGAAATTATCTGTCTTGGAATTTTTTATGACAGGTAAGAAGGTACTTTTTCCAGACTCTGTTTTTAATAAGTGCTCAACAAAGCTGTTAAGATCACTGCCAGCAGTAAAAAGGAATGCTTGTTTAAGCATAGAGATTCTTTCTCTCTTAGTAGAAGCCCCCAGTGAGAAGAAGGGTGTCATCTGAGGTTCAAACTTGATAGGTTCCATAATGATAGTGGTTGGGTTCCTTGGCTTGGTTCAAACAGTTCTTGCTTGGAAATAGATATGCAGTTATCAGAGAGGAGTAAAGGTGTGTATTGTAAAGTAAATTTCTGTAAAGTTGAGCTGTTTAAATACCATGTTAGCTGAGCTTTTGCACTACAGGCATAAATCCCCAACTGACCCCCAACTGATCTCCTTAATTTATCAATATCACCCCTGAAGTCTGATATCATTGTTTATTTATACCTTTTTGTATTCTGGTTAACTGTTGATATCTCAGCAAATAGTACTTCAATTTTGCTCAAACTAGTATCATTAGTGTGAAGAATTGTTGACCAGGGATTGTGGAAAAGCTTAATTCATTAGGCAACTATTGACAATTAACAAGGGCCAATCAATTACCCTTCCGTAAATTAGTGTCATTTATCACATAATTCAAATGCATGATTAGTGATCCATGACGTTGTTGCCAATAATTAATCACTCCACATTGCCGCCACCCCAGATACCAAGCGCTGTGACACCAGCATTAATTATTCTTGGCGCCAGAGAGCCACAATAATTAACATCAAGCGCCATCTCTGAGAGGAAATAACGCCAAGGCACCAGGTCTTAATGTAGAAGTTCTGTATACCAAATATGAGTGCTATCTGGTGTGCTAGTAGAGGTCACCATTGTGCTAGGTGCCACAGCATTGCGGGATTCTGCCCTAAAATGGAAAGTTGTCCCTTTCTTCACCAGCACAACCAAGACTCTACAGTGCTCTGGAATGTGTAAGGTTTTGCCCATAATGGTGCAAGGTTATAAACTAAAGTGTGCAAAGCATTGAGATTCAAATTTTAAAGATATAAGAATGTAGGTACTGTCTGTAAGATGATCTTACAAAAACCCGCTAAAACCTATACTGTGTCACAAATGGAGTGATAGAGTGTAAAAACCCTAAGCAAAGAAGATATAATAAAGTGTTCAATAGTGAACAATTTGTAACTAAAGGAATATTGATATTAGGATATTCTCCATCTGCAAATTGATACATATAACTATTAAAAGATTCCTTAAGGGAAAAAATGGATACAACAAGCCTAAGGCTTGTTGTTTTACAAGTTCCATTTGGATTGAAGGGAAAAGCTAAACTAAAAAAATGAATTTTTAAAAAAAACAAAATTCTAAAAATTACAAATTTGAAGTTAAAATTGTAAAAGTTGAAGGGGAAGAAATCACTTAGAATTTTGGCTTAAAGCCTACTCTTCAAAAGCTCTTTATTTATAGAAGAGAAAGCCTTTTCAGTTTGAGTATGATCAACAGGAGGAAGCAGCCAAGAGGAGGAGCAACTGAAGAAGTTGGAGACAATCAGGTACAGAAAAGGAGAAAACAAAAGACCAGTTCAAGTTTGACAGGCAGAACAGGCTGGGGAGAGCAGCAACAACGTGAAAAAGGAGTTTTGAAAGGTAAGCAAAAAAGTAGAATTAATCTAACTTAAAGTAGAGAATATAAGCTATTTGAATAGCTGAGAAAACAGTACAATAACCATGTCAATTCAAATGCAATTGAAGAGAAAAACAAGCTAATTAACTTAAAATACTTAAATATTAACTTCTAATTCAAAATTCCAATATTAAATACTGAAAGATTAAAATTGAACTTAAACATCAAATATGATAAATTTAAAGAGCCTGCCCTTTGGAGTAGGGCATGACAGAATGTCCTAGAAGACATTGCAAGCAACTGATGATTAGTAATATGAGAATACCCATATATAAGGCGTTGGCAGTAAACACCAAGGGGCAGAATTTTTTGCAACCTACTCATATAGGATTAAATAAAAGTATTCATTATAAATCAATTGGTCTAATGTCTTTTAAATCCTCACATTCAAAGGCATGCAGTGAGTGTGTGCCCCTGCCTTCCAATCCTTCTGTTTAATCTGCTGGCAAACACCAATTTTCAACAATTAGAAAGCTCTTAATCCCAGCTTTCTGGAATTGTTCTGATAATTTATTTTTCAATACCAATTTAGTATCTTGAAGTGGCATTGAATGTAAGCTTATAAAATTATTATTTGCATAAATATGCTAATTAACTCCTAAATTATGATATTTTAATAAGTAAACTAAATTTAAAGTATAAATTATTATTTAGCTTACTTTTAGTAACCAACTCAAAAACTTTTTTTGAATAAACTTAAGTTTATTATAACTTTTAACAGCTCTTAAAAAATGAACTTTATATATCTTAAATCTATCAAAATAAAAATTTTATTTTTAATCACATATAAATATTTGCTTGTATAATTAAAGTTGTATCTTATTTTTATAGATACAATGGCTAAGATCATTTTCAATTTAGTTTAAATAAATTTTTAACCTTTATTAAGTTTAATTAAATAAAGCAAGATTTTGATACATTCTTTTTTATGTTTTAATTTTATATATATTATCTCTAGCATAAAGTATAAAAATATAATTTTATTAAATAGTTGTATAAAGCTATTTTATTAATATTAAATACTTAAGAATTTGAAAAGAAAAACTTTTACTCTCTTATAAGTTCTTATTATATATTTTCCATAAATTTAACTTAAGAATAAATTACTTATGCTAAATAAAATCACTGAAATTTCAATAAAAGTTTAGTTTTTATTTTAGTTTTAGGTTTTTAACTTTTTACTAGATTTTTTTATAAATTATTCTAAAACTATTTAATATTTATTTATTAAATATGCAAAAAAGCTAAGATTTTAGGCAGCAATTTAATTTCCAACAAAAAGCGTCATATCAGTATTTATTGTATTTTTATGTTGACCTTTTTAGAATGATGTCATTTTGTACTAATCAGCATTCAAGAAGTAATGGTATATGATTTAAGATTGTTACTGGATTTTAATACAGTTTAATTTAGCTGTAAGTAGAAAATGCTTAATTTAATATAGGTTTTTATATTAAAAGAATTAAATAAAATTTGTTTTTTAAAATTGTTGTAATTATTTGAATTTATTGATAAGAAAATTAAAACAAAATTTTAAAGTGCAAAGTAGCACAGTTAATAGGAAACAGATTAATCTTTAAAATAATGACCCATATTCTGATTATATACAACAGGCTTTATTTTAGTGCAGGAATAGCTTTATTTTAGCTTGAGATAAATGGCGTAAATCAAAATGACGTAAAATTGAGATGGCGTAAACACACCCCACATTAAGTGATTTTATAAGTAAATAAAGGTAGCAAAATAAGATTTAATTAAATTGCCTCACAATTACAGAATCAATATGAAGTACTATTGAGATGCCACATCATGAATTTATAAGTGGCTTTTAACTATTTTATTATTTTTTGTTTTTTTTGTGATTCAAAATTCACTAACACAAAAAACAACATCTCAAATTAAATTTGAGATGGTGTAAATAAAGTTGCTGTTTTTGAAATGGCATGTCCTACCATCCAGAGCTTTAAAACTCTCAAGTTGGTGGTTATATTTCCTTTTTTTGCAACCCTCAACCTCTGCATAGCTATTATCAATTTTGATTGGAGTGCTAACCCCTTTTTCTGATTATTGGCCAGGAATCATCCTGTTATCAGTAAAGACCACAAGAAGGTCATGCATAAAAACCATATTTTCACCAGAGATAAATAATATGTGTATCTCTTCTATGGCACCAAGTAAATAAAAATATCCCCTTTTTTGATTGGCTATAATAGCAAAAGAAAAAACCTTGCTTCTGATTGAATAACCCATTTATATAATCTCTGTATAGTGCTGCTTTATCAGGCAACAAAAATAAGTTGTAGTGTAATTTTTATTTTTTCTTGCTTATCAATTTCCACTAACTTATCTAACTCAAGTAAAGATTTTAGAGAAGAGGTATAGAAAAAACTTTAGTATATTTTTACACCTCATCACCTGAAATCTGTGAAACTTGCAAAAAGCATATCAAGGCAAAGTTTGCTGTTGGCCCTAAAACCATCAATATCTTTTAGGATCTCCAGGAGAAAAAGGGTAGGATTATCTATGAGCTCAATGTCATCACAAATATACTTTGTGTGAGATTGATGATAGTTGGCTATCAATGATGGTCATCCTAATAAGTAACTAATCAGAAGAACATCATAGGGCTCACATATATTTACATCAATAGGAGTAGTGGCTGGACCAATGTGATCATTTTAGGGATTTACTGGCAAAAAATTCTCAATCCTAGCCATTACATGCCAAAAAAACTTAGTCAGAAACATTTTCACTGGAAAATATATGCTGGTACCTAAAATTAAAATAGTTGAAAATCACTAATCAATTGAAGACATTTGAAGAATTTTCTCTTACTTAGTGAGAGTCTGAAGTGATTTTCTGTCAGCCAATACCTCCTACTGACAATCAAATTCATAATGAATCTGTAAGCTATCCAAATCAGCCTCATGCCAAGAATCCAACCCTAGGCAGGCAGCCCATAGTTTTCTGGGATTGGTCAGGCCGCAGATCAGTCATGCAGAGCCCACCATAGGAGAGGTCTTAACTTAAAAAGGTACAGCATAGATCCCCCAAGATGTTGTGTTTGTGTTGTAAAATATGCAGCCTGGGTGCTGATTTCTACAAATAGTTAGTCTACTACTTCTATATCTTAATACTATACCTGTTGTGGTATAGTGACAGCCTGGGTAAGGAAAGAAGAATAATAGAAGATAATAAGACAAAGACTGGTGTTTATTTAGATAGTATTGCACTTATATAGTGTGAGGCAGGGGAATTGCCACCAGAGGCAGGGAGGCACAGACAGAAGGACTTCCCAAATGAAGGAGAGTGGATTGGCACAGCTAAAAGTCCCGCGCAAGAGAACAACCGCTTCCTTGCGGCTTTCCTTAAGGAGGTAGATATAAATAACTTTGTCATTCTATTTATAATTGCGGAATTAAAGCCTGTGCCTTGTGCGCATTTGAAAGGCAAATCAAACTCCTGTTTTAGAGGCATTTTAAACGTCTTTATCACTAGTAGAATCAGGATGCAATAGTGCAATTGCTTGATTGTTCTGTTGCTCAATTCCTAGATGGACAACTTAATGTCTAATCCATTTAATCTGCAACAGTTTGGCTCTTGGGGACAACATCCAAGAGGACACAGCAGGAAAACTTTATCATAAAAGGTTTGAGGCTCAAAGCTAGCCTTAGGTTAGAGTTTAGGGGAAAATTAAGGGCATATACCTTAATTTTCTGGAACAAATAATGAGATATTTCCTTTTGGCAAAATAAAATAAAAAAGGCTTGAAAATTATGGAAGTCAGCACAAATGAGGATAATCTTGATTTTATTTGGGAATAGATTTCTACTTAAATAGTAGAACAATAACATATATTGTTCAAAAGGTAGACAGTGTGGCTTGTCATGAAAATTGGTATTAATATATCTCATTATTATATGCTTAGTACAACCTTGATTCATATATGCATGTCATTGATGCTATTTATTCAGTATTAACCAGTATTTCAGTATATCACTATTATTACATCATCACACTATCCATGCAAAACTACCCTAGAAAGGCTTATTCTACTTTGATCCAATCTTCAGTACTTCCAGATATACAGCAGTGTTTGTGATTCTAATACTGGATAATAATCCATTATTCCTCTTATCAAGCTCCAAACTAGTGCTGCCTGTTGAGCTCATATCTCTGAAACTAGGAACTTGAACCTTTTTCTGAGACTTATCCAGTACCACCTGACCTCTTTAGATCCCTCACATGATATGCTAGGACCAATAGAACCTTTCCTGAATGTTCACATGACTGTTCATGTTGCCCTCTGTTCATCCTAAAGATGGGATGAGTGACTATATAAGCCCATTGTTGTATTTTTAGCAGTAAGGGGTACTAATTTCTACAAACAGTTAGTCAGGAACCTATTTCTTAGTACTATACCTGTTGATGGTATAGTGGCAGCCTTTAGATAAGACAGAATAATATAAGATATTAAGACAAAACTAGTGCTTTATTTGATAGTGAGAGGCTTATATAGTATAAGGCGGGGGAATATACACCAAGGGAAGGGAGGCACAAACAGAAGGACTTTCCTAATGGAGGAGAGTGGACAGTCATATTAGAAAGTCCTGCGCAATGGAACAACCGGTTTCACACAGCTTTTCTTATGAATGCATGTGGATATATTTATGATGTTTCTATTATTAACCTTGGAAGTGAAGCCCATGTCTGAAGCGCATTTGATAGACAATTTGAACACCTGTTTTATGAGCCTTTTAAAAGTAGTTAACCTTATTAAACCTGTATTGAGAGGAAGCAATTGTGTGATTGTTATATCACTCAATCCCTAAGTGAACAACATAATGTCTAATCCATTCAGGATCTGTGACATTTCCCTCCACTGGATTAGACAACAGGTTTAAAAATGGCAGGCGTCTCAGGATAGTGGCTATGGTGAACAGTAGCTCTAGAGGAGTTCAAAGAAGGGCCTTGAAGAAGGTGCAAGTGGTAATTCCAAAGAGACACAAGCATACCAGGCCAATGGAGGTGATGAAAGCAACAGAGAAACAGGTAGTCCTGCATGATGTGGATGGCAGTTATCTGGACTTGAGAGTTCAGCTAGATCAGCTTCTGGTGCCTCAGCTGGCCTTAGTGGGGACAGACCCATTGTTTGCTGCATTGTTCCTAGCCTTGAGTGAGCCCATGGAGGTGACAGGGACTGGGTTGCAAAAGGATAACAGCATCCATTGGCAGTTCTTCATGCAGGCAGCAGAAGAATACTTGAAGGCTCAGTTGAAGGGATTCCAATTTGAGGGTCAAGGACTCTCAGTCTTGCAACATGAGACAGTATCCAATATAGTGAAGTCAGTCCTTTGCGCTTGGGTAACACCTGGGATTACAGAGGCTCAACCAGTCAGTTGGAAGACCTCTGACAACTTTGAGCAGGGTCTTTGGCAAGCCTTCCATGAAGTGTTGAAGTTGTACATGGTGGGGGGTACTGTCCATCTGGTAACAATGGTGATGGCTGACAACCTTATTCTTTGAGGGACCAACCACTGTGATACCAAGTGGGAGGAGAACATATGAGTCTTTCTTGAGTGGGCCTTGTCTGTATTCTACAGGGTGGGTGGTCAGGTCCCAGTAGAGTATGCCCTTTGTGAGAGCCTTCTGTGGGACTGTTACTGTACAACAGTCACTATTGAGTATTTAGCCAAATAAATGCTCCAAAATATAAAGTTATCTATGTTTTTCTGATTATTGCATGTAGATAGGGTGGATTGGAAGTCTTAAGGTAAAGATTCCTTAAAACTGGATATCTAGATTCAATAAAAGAACAGAAGACAAGATTGGCCAAGTCAATCTGGGAGACTGGGTGTCTCAAAAACTGTCTAATTAACTGAGAAAGTTAACTATATATTTTGGGAATATAATTAATGAGGATTTAATTATATTTGTTAAATTGTCTTGACTATGTCAATAAGTTTGGTTAAGGTCAACCAAAAGTAAACCCCCAAATTTTGGGTTAAAAGCTCCACCGCGCCGCTTAATGGATTTGCAAAGCACCAAGGCGCCAATATTGAATTTTTTCAGGCGCTGTGGCGCCGCCTGGGAAAGTTCCTGGGCGCCGTGGTTTGAGTTTCAAAGCGTTTTAATGGGTTTTAAGGCAAAAAACCATTAAATGCAAAGATAACTAAATAAAGACAATGATGTCTAGGGGTTTTGATTTGATCAGCTGGTTCCCAGTTGGAACATTAACAGCTGAGTTTTGGGATGTTTAATCCACAGGGTTTTGGCGCCGGGAGCTGAGGAAGCTCCATTCTGAATTGGGCATTGGGATGAATGGAGTCAGGTGACTTCTTCCCATTGTAGGTTGATTCTCATATGTTGAGAAATATTGGTGATCTTTTAGGTAAAGATCTAGGTTTGGATGACTCAAATTTCATAGATCACATGAGATGAATCATAGGTTGATTCAGGAACCAGAGGGGTTTTCAGCCAAATATGCACTAAATGGTATATAAGCAAAAACAGCTACACTTTAATAAATATATATTGTTGATTTTGACGCTTTCCCCTCAACTACCTTTTCAATTATTATGTCTTCTTTGTTAAATTTTGAAAGGGCCAAATTTGGAGTACTTTGCATGGAAGCCACTGCTTCCATGAAAGAGGTTCCTACAAGTTTGTTATGGGAAGCTTGAGCAAGCTTGGAGGTCACCAAGACTGTGCCTGAGGAGTCCTTGGTGGAAGTAAAGGCTGCGTTCAAAGAGTTATACTCCAATTACTTTGCAAAAGAAGGGACTCCCTCCCAAGGAAACCAAATCTATGTGTGGGATTCCTGGAACCTGCTAGTAGGATGGGACAAAAATTTACAACAAGTGAAAGCAAAGGCAAATTGTGAAATTGAGGCATTAAGGCAAGGAAGGAAAAGAGCGTTGAGATCATGGCCCATTGGCGGGATGATAACAAAGTGTTGTCCCATAAAGTTGCCTCTCTGGAGACAAAGCTCTTTGAATTTTTGTCAAAGGAAGTTAATGACAATAAGAGTCAAGGGCATGATAATGGCGTGAAGGACTGGTTGGACCTAGATCTGCCACAGGGATAGTATCTTCTTGGGGGTTGCCTTTCCTGTGGATGTTGGGGTCAATTGTGTATCTTGTTTGGTGGGGGTTTGTTGCCCAATTCTTGGACATTGGCTTTGTGTGTCTGTAGGTAACCAGTTGTGTTTCCTGGCTGCCATTCAGGTTTTGAAACAGTAGGTGAAATATTGGAAGAGTCTTTCAGTCTCTAATAGACACCTTGTTCCTTCATTCTTATTCCTCATACTTTGGTGCATCACTATCACAAACAGGACAACAACCCATGGAATTTTTTAATTAAGCTTTTGTTTTTTTGGTTTGTTGTCCTTATTGGGGCTTACTCTTGACTGCTAGGAGCAGCACACATATATTGAGGGTGTACTCAAAATATCAGTTTCACAGAATGGGGCTCCTTATGGGTGTAGGAGTTGGGGCCGGTCTTCTGGATAACTTGAGCTGGACCTTGCCAAAGGGAGGCAAAATTGGATTTGCAGCTGTACCCTCTATTACTGAAGAAGTAGACTAAGTCTCCTACCAGGTAAGTGGGTAAGGCGGGGCATTTGGATGCAGCTTGTTCTAGGTCCTACAGCTTATGGTTTAAGTTTACGGTGTATGCCTCTGATTGCAAGCAAATAAGAGCTTGAACCAGCTTGTTGAGGTACGCCTCTGGGGACACAGCCAGGCTGGGCTTTACCAAGTAATATAGTAAAGGGGGGAGTCCTGGTTGCCGGCCGTAGAGCAGTTGGAAGGGCAGCTTGCCAGTGGCCCAATGATACCCAATGTTGTATGCAAAGGTGGCCGCAGGCAGGAAGGTATCCCATTTGGTCTTATGTTGATGAATGAGCTTCTGGAGTATCTGGACCAGACTCCCATTAGTGCGCTCTACTATGCCATTTGTCTGTGGGTGATAAGGGGTGGATAGTGTCCCACAAATTCCCATCAGTTGGTTGAGGTGGGGCTTATATAACTGGTGAAGTTGGTACCATTGTCCATCAGCAGAATCTTGGGGCAACCATGTTTGTATATGATATTATCCAGGATGAATGTGGCTGACACCAGTGCAGATTTGTTAGGAATTGCCTTGGACTCTACCCATTTAGTCAGATGATCAACAGCCACAATGATGAACTTGTTGCAACTGTTGGCAACTAGCAGGGGGGGCCACTATATCAATGGCTACTATGTGGAAGGCAAACCCAGGGTGTACAAGTCTGTGTTGGAAATTGGCAACCTTAGGTCTCTCAATGTTGAAGTCATGACAGGTGGCCTGTGTATCTACTACATCAGTGTGTCTTCCTTCCCAGAAGCAGTGCTGCTGTAACAGAGCTAACGTCTTCTGTATGCCACTATGGCCAGTAGTCTTGTGAGCAGTCACCACTGAGTCCATGCATAGGGATGGACATATGTAAGGTAACCAAGAGTCTCTAAAATCTTCAGAAGTTGTCCCTAAGAAACCTTGGTATCAACAGCTAGCTTCTTGAGACCTCTCTGTACTCTACCTGCTCCTCCCCCCATAAAGAAGGATCCTCCATAAGCTTATCATAGAGAATGTCAGCCATGGGGAATACTAAAGCAACAGTGGGAAGGCGGGAGAGACAGTCAGCATTCTGGTGGGCTGCTCTGGCTTGATGAATGATTTTGTAGTCATAAGCCTGAATTTTAATGGCCCAACGTGCCAGATGTCCCTCAGGGTCCTTGAGGGTCTTCAGCCATTGAGGGAGGCATGGTCTTTTACAAGCATGAAATGTACCCCATGGAGGTAGACTCTGAATTGTTGGTAGGAGTATATTACAGCAAGGCACTCTTGTTAGGTGACAGTGTAGTTCCTCTTGTGAACATTGAACATACATGAGTAGTATCCAACAGGGTGTTCAAGCCCATCAGGGTCCAGTTGGGAGAGAACACCCCCAATTGCAGTTAGTCTAGCATCCGTATGAACCACAAAACGGCCTGGCAAAATCAGGGTAGGCTAGCACAGGGGCTGCATTCAGTGTTCCTTTGAGAGAATTAAAAACAGATTGGTACGCTGGACTCCAGAAGAACTCCTTATCAGCTCAGAGAAGCTGAAAAAGAGGGTCCCCCAGGGATGCAAAGTTAGGGATGAAGCGGCAATAGTACCTAATCATTCCCAGGAAGACCTGCACGTCCTGTTTATTGGCCAGGGTCTGCATCTTCTCAATAGCTTCCACCTTCTGAGGTACAGGCTGGAGTCCATCTTGACTAATGATTAATCCCAAGAACTCAAGATGCTCCTTGAAGAAGCTACACTTGCGCAGCTTGAGCATGAGATTAGCTGCAAGTAACCTCTGAAAGACTTCCTCCAATTGTTGTAGGTGATCATTAAAAGTTTGGGAGAACACATTAATGTCATTCAGGTAGACCAAGACACTGGTGAGTTTGAGGTCGCCCATCACTGCGTCCATAGCCTATTAGAAGGTAGCCGGGGCAATGGACAGACCTTGGGGTGTCCTTGTGGGTTGGAATAGCCCTTGGTCAGTGATTATTGCACATTTCTCTTGGTTAGCAAGGAGGTAGATCAATCTGCCAGTACCAACTGATAAGGTCCATGGCGCTGAAGAACTTGGTGCCACCCAGTTGGTCCAAGGTATTGTCAATACAAGGGAGGGTATATGAATCCTTCTTGGTAACTGTGTTCAGTCAACGGTAGTCAATCACCACACAGTTGCTGACATCCTTCTTTTTGACAATCAGGAGAGAGAAGCCCAAGGGCTTTTGCTGGGGACCAGTAAGCCAAATCCCAATAGCTTCTGGAGCTCCTTGTTGGCTACAGCATGATTGGCTTGACTACGCCATATAGGTCTGGAGCAGATAGATGGACTGCCTTGGGTTTCAATATGATGGGCAACATCTACAGCCTTGCCCAGGTCATAATTGCCCTTGGCAAATACATCCTTATACTGAGAAAAGAGATCCATGGCTTGGTCTTTTTGCTCTTCAGAGAGTCCAGATAGGGAGTCACAGCTTATGACTGCTAGCACCAGTGGTTGTTCACAGGGTAGGCCCAGCTCAGAGAAGTCTGCAAAGGGGGGTGGTCTCCTGCAAGTTGTCATGCTCTTCCAGTTATATATAAACCAGGAGTTGAGTTTGGAGACAACCATGGCTTCTTAACTCATGTTGACCAAGAGTATGAGTACTTCCTTCTCACTTGGCATGAGTATGCCTGGTGCAACTCATGGTTCTAGTCTAGAGGTGTTATGGATGCCAAAGATTTCTCCATGAGTACCAGTTGGTAGAGCCAGCAAGAGGCCTGTATTGTGGATCACCTGAGAGCCAGGTGGGATAATCACATTACATGAGGCGTAGACTGGGATTCCTTTGGCTTCCCCAACTGAGAGAGGTAGCACCTTGACCTTCTTACTACGCAGCATATAGGCCACTGTCAGTTCTCTATCTGTGTACTCCAGGTTGATGTAGTGCAGACAGCGTAAGGGCAGGTCATAAGGGCAATCCCCATGATAAAACATGGGGATAGAGTGACCCAAGATCCCAAAATTATGGTCTCCATGGTTGGTCATAGTGCCATACTGGACCATGAAGCTAGTCCCAATAGGATGTTGTAGATGTTGTTTTCCAGAACTATAGCAGGAGCAGTGATCATTAGTTCCCAAAGCAAAGAGGGAGGGAATAATAGGCTCATTTTTCTCTAGTTTTCTGTGGTCCAGAAGTACCAAACTCTTCATGATAGGCTAGGTCTGGTGATAGTTTAAGCTTCTTAACCAGCCATGAGGATATGATGTTCCCAGGAGCACCAGTATCCAGTATGGCCCAAATGTGGGTTTTGTTCACTACCAGGTTAATATAGGTACAATCTTGGTGGCTCTCTATGATCTCCAAAATCTTAGAGACCTGATGGACGCCCAGTCCCTTGAACTTCTCCAGGAAGGTAGCCATGGCAGCTCCCACAGCTGGGCTAGCTTTCTTGAGGGACTCTAGCGGGGCTGAGACGTGTACTATCCAAAGAAGCCTGGCCAGTCATTCAGCACTATTTCCCTCATGAGTGACTTCAACAACTGGTTGAGCCAGTTGTTTGACATAGGTTAAGGACACTGTTTTACAAGCTATTTGGGGGATAACCACTCCAGGTTGAAGTGTAGTCCAATGAGTTCAAGTGTTAACAGTGAGGACTCAATATAAGAGGTCCTCTTGAACTCCTTCAGACTCTGCATCCTTGTGTATTAGTTGGGAGTCAAATTCAATCAGGAAGGGTTTGTCCTTAGGGTTTGCCTCAGAGGAAGTTAAAGCAGCAGGCCTCTGGGCAGGTTTGTTGGGGGCAGCTGTATGGGGGGAGACAAGGGTTTAAAATTACAAAGGCAGCCAAGGATTTCTCCTTGTCCTGGCTGCTTAGTAGTTTTTTTACTGATCCTCATTGTCCTCCTCAGCGTCTTCCATGCCTAAATTTTGGACCTTTTGGCAAGGGTTCTTACATTCTCAAGAGAAGTGGCCAGGCATACCACATTTGAAGCAAGTGCGGGGAGCGTTGAAAAGCTGGGGCGGTTACAACCTTATTGGAAGACTTGGGCATCTCCACAGCCACGCAGGATCTATACTCAGCTTGTTAGCCGGGGCGGCCTTCAGGGAGAGGAATCTCAAACTCCTCCTTGTAGGTGCGTAGAAGGCAAATCAGATCTGGCATGGTTCAAGCGTTGTAAATGCCCAATTTAAGAGCCAGAGATAGCTCTTGTTTGGCATGTATAGCATTGAGGAGTGCTGACTGCACATCAATAAACTGCACAGCGTTCATAGACAACAGGGTTTGAGCTTCAAGGTAGAACCCAGAAGTGAAGTCTTCTAGGGTTTCTCCCACCTTTAGCTTGGTGTCAGCAAAGTCCATCTTGCAACCAAGAAGGGCTCTTGGCTACCAAATTCCTCTGTCAAGGCTCTGGAGACGTTGACAAAAGTCCAACCATTCTCAGGGAGACGTGGCAAGATAATGGTTTGAGTCTCAGCATCCAGACAGTTGATGATTGTGGAATCCCTCATGACGTTGTCAGCACCATACATGGAGCTCTGGTATAGGCATAAGAATATGGCCACATTACTCTTGCAGTCAAACTTGGGTAGATTGACAGGCTTGAAGTTATTAGAGCCATGTTGGATGGGAGCAGGTGTGATCCTCACTGGAGAGCGGGTGAGATGGGAACAGCTGAGGGTAGAGGCAGCAAACCCAGCCTCAGAAGCATGTCAACAATTATCCTTGTGCTGCGATTTTTGTTCATCTTCTCTGTCCTGAGCAGCTCCAGAGGCTTCAGGATTGGCCAGGACATTGTCCTCAGACTCCAACAATGGCTCCAATACTTGTACAGTGCTGGGAGCCAACCAAGTATGGCCATCATTGCTTTTGTAGCTATGGTAGAACTCAGAGCTGGAGGATCTCTGTGGACTGTGGAGACTCTTGGAGTTGAGGCACATAGACTGTAAGTTGGCAACAACTTTCTTACTGTCCATTCTATTCAATAGGCTCTGGAAGGCATCCAGAAGAAGTTGCTGCTTGTCTAGCTCATCCTGATAGACCTTGTTCTCCTGGAAGGTGATATCCAAGTCATCTTCCAGAGAGGTGATGCGCTTTTTGTGGGTGGCAAGCTCAGCTTGGAGCAAGGCTATTACTTCCTTGTCCTTCCTAACTTGGGTCTGGCTGTTGGCTCTGTCATGTGATTGGCAAAGTTTGAGATAATCCTGAAGTTCTGACACAGTGTGGTAGCCATCAAACAGGAAGGCAAGATTGGCACTCTGCTGGACCAGTTCTTTCTGCATCTTCTTGTAGTGATCAAAGAGTTCAAGGATGTCACAGCAAAGAAGGTGGCTATAGAGGGAGTTGTCTTTAGCGGTAGAGATGGGGGTGAACAAGGGAATGATGGCAAGGCAAGGCAATGGGCTAAAACTTCCACCTCATGAGTCAGGCTTCAAACCATGGGGCCATTCTCAATCACATGGGAGGTAAACACACTAATCCAATTGGTGTCTACACCCTGATGGGTGAGGGTCTGTACAACATGCACTGTGTTGTGTTCTGAGGCACAGCACAGACACACAATGGGGAATCTTAACCTTAAGATTGGATTTGTCCTAAGTCTTGGTTAGATGACAGGGAAGGCTATGTGATTACCTTGCGGCCCTGGAAGAATAATCTCTACTAGTTGTGGTAAGAGAGAGGCGCAGAAGTACTGGAGACACAAAGACAAAAATGTGAATAGAACTTAATTTTATTGATGAATTAGGAAAAGGAATATATATTGGTTGTTGATACCACAAAACACTACCAGTACAGTAGGATCACTTGCCACAAGCATGAGTGGGGCAAGTGAGATGTGCAGAGTCAAGAAACCAAACAATTGTATTTCCTGATTCAGTCATCAACTCATTTCAAGAGGCAAAAGCAAAAGCAAGATAAATTTTTCTTCAAAATGGCCAACTGAAGGCAAAATTAACACATGGTAAATAGCGGTATTCATAACATTGCCCTCCCCTGATTTGCCTTAGGGAGTGGTACTTGTAGAGGAACTTGGCATGCACTTGAGCAAAGGGACAACCACTGGAGAGGAGCTTTACAGTGTATTCAGACCCTTGTTTAAAGGTCACTTCCAAAGTGCCAATCCACAGAGTGTCCAATTTATGTGTGCACCCACCCACTCTGTGTTGGTAGTAAAAAACATGGTCACCAACATCAAATTCAGGCAAGGGGGAGCGTCCAGAATTATTGGGAGAAAGCTCAAGCATCTTAGTTTTGTATGCAGAAGTGTAGGCAGTGGCCTGTTATCAATTATGCGGTTGACTAGATCATTGATATGGTTGTCAGGATCCATGGCCTTATCAGAGGAAAGCAGGGGGGCCCCAAGAGCAATGGGGTAGTAGCTTCTTGCCCATACAGCATAGCAAAAGGGGAGTACCCAGTGACACAATGCTTGCTAAAGCAATATGCAAAGAGAGTAGCAGGTAAGTATAGGTCCCAGTTGGCAGCGTCAGAGTAGGTGAGCTTCCTCATGATGGAGACCAGTGTTGAATTTGCACGCTTGACTGCCCCATTGGTAGAAGGGTTGTAGGGGGCAGAGAAATACTGGTGAGACCCCAAAGCTTCAACAATAGAGGTTACCAGCTTGGCATTGAAGTTAGCCCCATTATCTGAGAGCAACACTTAAGGGCAGCCATGACGGTAGAAAACATCTTGTAACAGGAAGGCAGCAGTTGTCTTAGCCGTGATGTCCTTTGTAGGACAAGCCTCTACCCACTTGCTGAAGTGATCAACAGCAATCAGGATAAAGCAACACCCAGAACATGAGCAGGGGAGAGGACCTACTGCGTCAATGCTGACAGTATGAAAAGCATGTTGAGGGTGAACTAATCTGAATTTGTGGGCAACAGCTCAAGGCCTCTGCAGCTGGCAGTTGTAGCAACTAGCTTTGACGTCAAGGGAACAGCAGAAAAAGGTTTTCCCAGAAATATTTCTTCTGAAGCCAGTCAAAAGTCTTGGCAATGCCTCCGTGCCCAGCCTCTTTATGAGCTTGCAACACCAACAAGAGGCAAAGACTGGGTTATAGATAAGGCAGATATTGATCTTGTACTTTCTTGAAGAGCTGTTTGTTGTGTATGAGGGTACCTTCAGATAGCTTGGACAAGGCCAGTTGGACTTCTTCTGTACCACTTTCCCAAGAATAAGGGAATTCAATTAGTTTGTACAACTGGTCAGCCTCCGCAGGATGTAAAGCAAGAATGGGCATTCTGGATAGCCCATCAGCGTTCTGATGTTGAATCCCAGGGCAATGGAGCACAGTGAAGTCATAACCTTGCAGACGTAGGGCCCATCTAGCTAGGCGCCCTTCTGGCTCCTTAAGTTGTTGTAACCATTTAAGTGAAGTGTGGTCAGTGACAACTGTGAAATGGGTACCATACACATAGTGGTGGAACTGCTTGACTGCATGCAACACAACAAGACAATCTTTCTCTGTGACACTATAATTCTTCTCATGCTTGTTTAGTATGCGGGAAGTGTAAGCCACAGGATGGTCTACACCCTCATTCTAGTTGGGCCAGAATAGCCCCAATAGCAAGATTGCTAGTGTCAGTGTATAGGATGAACTCCTTATCATAGTCAGGATACACTAGGATTGGCGCCTGTTGAGTTTTTGCTTAGGGTTTCAAAGGCTTGCTGCTGACTGGCAGTCCATTCAAAAGGGACATTACATAACAGCTGGACTAGAGGTTCACTAGTATTGGCGATATCAGGGATAAACTGTCTATAGTAGCCCATCATTCCTAGAAAGACTTGTACCTCTTGCAGGTTGATGGGCAGAAGCATTTTGTTGATGGCTTCAAACTTATTAGTCATTGGGCAAATCCCTGTCTGGGTTACTTCATGGCCCAAGAATTTAAGACGCTCTTTGAAGAAAGCACACTTGGAAGGTTTTAGTTTGAGGCCAGCTTCTTGAATCTTTATGAACACCTCTTTGATATGAGCCAGGTGATTGGTGAAGGTAGCGCTGAAAACCGTTATATCATACAAGTATACTAGGACGCATGACAGCTTCAAGTTGTGGAGGATGGAGTCTATGGCCCTTTGGAAGGTAGCCGGGGCATTGCAGAGTCCCTGTGGCATGCAAGTAGGCTCAAAAAGCCCTTCAGATGTAATTAGCACAGCTTTTTGGTAATCCTTGGGCAATAGGTCAACTTGCCAATATCCAGATGCCAGATCCATTGCTGAGAAAAACTTAGAGCCTCCAAGACGTCAGAGAGCATCATCAATACGCAGCAAGGGATATGAGTCCTTCTTGGTCAAAGAATCCAATTGGCGGTAGTCCATCACAATATAATGACCTCCATCTTTCTTCTTTAAGATGAGTAGCAAGGATGCCCAAGGACTTTGGGAAGGTGCCAGCAGCCCAGCGTTCAACAGTTGTTTGAGCTCTTTAGATACCTGGGCGTCCTCCACACAGCTGCAGCAATATGGTTTAGCACGGAAGGGGGGGGTGTTGCCAGTGTCAATCTGATGGATAACGCCTTTAGCTAACCCATAGTTGGTACTGTCCTTTGCAAAGATGTCAGAAAATTGGTCTAGCAAGTCTAGCACCTCTTTCTGTTGAACTGGGGACAGCTATGGAAAGTCTTGCGCAGTGAACAAGGATAGGACTTAGGGTTCATCCTCAGGTAGGTTAAAATCTTGGAACATGCCAAAGGGATGAAGAGACAGGACATCAGGAGCGCTCAACAACTTACCATATCCAACGACCTGCCCCCTAGACACAGTCATGGGATGAGCAGTCAGGTTGGCTACCAACAATTGAACAGGGTCCTTATGGGAGACATCTAGGATTTCAGGACAGAGATAAGGTTTGTTGCGCCCTAATGAGGAGGGAGAGTACAACTCCAAGAAGGTTTGTTCAGGTAGTTCATATGATATCTGGGAGTCTAGGATGGCCTGGGAGCCATGGGGGATGGTGACAGCAGAAGTGGCCAGGAGAGGAATTCCCTCAGACGCAGGACAAGCCATGGGTGGACATTTCATGTTTGAAGAGTGGGTGCAATATTTGAGGGTTAAAACTCCAGTGGGGTATTCCAAAGTGCACGTCTTCAGGAGCTTCCCGGGAACTTCAACTGGCTCTTCAAAGATCAGAGGGACTTTGTATCCCAGAATAGAGAGGTTACCATCTTTCAAGTTGATTATCCCATTATATTCCCTAAGGAACTGAGTGCCAACTAAGAGATTGTAACTCTCGTTTTCCAAGGCAACTGCTGGTGCAGCTAGGAGAAGCTTGCCAAACTGCATGGGTAGAGCGGAGTATGCCCCTATGGCGTGGGTCATAGACAGTCTAGCCGTGCCATATGACTGGTGATAATTAAGGTCAGGGGCAAGTTTGAGTTTCTTCACAAGTTTGGAGGAGACAACGTTGACTGGTGAGCCAGTGTCTGAAACGGCCTTGATCTTCACTTTTTGAATGGATATCTCTACTTGAGTGGTAGTGCAACCAAAGGGTGGAAGGTGTCAGAGATCCAGTCTCAGGCGGCTGGCCTGCTGTTTCCGGGGGTAACTTGGGCCAGGGTTTTTGTGGGCGGGGCCCACCACAAGAGAGGAGCTAACTTTAGAAGGTAGGAAGCAGACTTTACCACCCAAGACCACGGGCCGGCGGCCAGTACAATGGTGTCCACCACCCCTGTGAGGGTGATGCACACTATTCCAAAAAGCTTGCTGGTATGGTTGGTTGGAAGGTTGGGTGAAGAGGCTGACATTAGTTTGGGTGTTACAGGTGGTTCCATATAGATATTGTAGGCTGGGAGATAATTGATTTTAACTCTAAATAGTTTTGGGGTAGAGAACATCCAAAGGCCTTGACGGTTGTATCTAATAGCAGATTGGATGCGGGCTAGCAGGTCAAGTTCAAGGATTTTCTCTGGTGTATAATCCTTATTTTTGGGCTTCAAGGGATAATCAGTGAAGTGAACGGGCCCAAAGGGTGCACCAGATGGACAGAAAACTGCGGGCAGTAGGGCAGGAGGGCCAGGAGATCTTGAACTGATTTGACAGACAGCAAATACAAAATATGGCAATAGCTGTAAGAGCCAAAGTAACATAACCTTTAATTAAAAATGCCAATAAGGTTTGAGCGCAGAATCTATAGGCATATATGGCATTCTGCCTCCAAACTTAGTATTTTCCATCAGGGCTTTATCAAAATTTTGGGGAAAGTGCAGGCAAGCAGCCAGAGGGCCCAGGTGTGGGAGTGGCAAAATGGCACCTTGGCTGGGTGTTCTCTCATTGGTCAGAACATCCAAATTGGTCACTCAATTTTCTTGATTCTTTGCTGTGGTTGCGGGGTCAGGCCCAAAGCCCGGGTTTATCTTTGACAGTAGGATTTGATTGGTTACTTGAGAGGACTTCAAACTCATGAAATTCACAGAGGCTCCATCTCTGCTTCCATTAGAAAATTTGGGAGGCTCCTCTTTGGGCGCTACCATGGTTGAGCTGGTGCAGGTATTCTGGCTTTGGGACTTAGCGGGAGCCTCAGCTTGCAGGGGCTTAATCCCAAAAAAAGGCAGGCAAGCCGGCCCTTGGTCCATGGGCCCAGCGGCTTGCAGGAATGTAGGTTCAGGGTTCAAATCCCACCCTTGGGCCCATGTTTCCCAGGGTAATGAATTGTCAATCCTGACAGGAAGGACAGCCTTGATATCTTGAGCCTCTGCTAGTTCCTTATCCCACTTCTCAATCATGCATCTTAATCCTGGGAACTCCTTATAAACAGTTTGGAGAGGGAGCAAAACAGATACATTCTTGAAGACAGTGTCAGCACCTCAGTAGCTTCTTTTGACGGCTCCACTAGTACAGGGGACCTCTTAGCTTAAGTGAGGTAAGGGCAAGAGACAACTTATTTGGCTTCAGGCAAAGGATTAGTGGTAGTTGTAGCTCTTTCTGGATTGCAATTTATAGGGGACTGTAATGGTTTCGGGAACAGCCAGAAAAGAGTACCCATATGCATTGGCGTTGTCTGCATCAGAGTCATCCAGGTCAGAGTCATCAGAGATATTGTGGAACAATAGGAGGATAGGAGGAGTCTCATTATCAGCAGGCTTGGGGTCAGATATAAAGGGAGGGATTGAAATAGACTGGTAATAATTGTCAACCAAGAGCGTCTCTGCCTCTAGGTTGACTGCTATTTTCCCGCCTGCTCTTTTGGATCAGCTCCTTCAACCTGCGGGTTAGTGCAGACTCAAGAATGATGACCTATCTGACCACAGTTGTGGCAACCTTGACATCAAGGAGGATTTTGCAAGTTCATGGTAAGAATGCAAGGATCACAGGAAGAAGAACCAGAGTTAAAAGTAGCTCAACCTTCCCTAACAACTGCTCCATAGTGGGTAAGGTGCATGTCCTACAACAGCATCTTTATGCTCTTCATAGAAGAAAGCATAGCTTTATGGGCTTTGAAGTGAAGACACAGAAGCTGGTTAACTTTGAGGGCTTTAGTGCAAGCCATGTAAGCTTCATGAGCTGTCAATTGTCTGCTTGTTATCAGTTGCTGTCCTTTCATGTAGAATCTGTCTGAAAACTCAGCTAGTGTCTCTTTAGGCTTGAAAGCAATGTGCATAAAAGCGTCCTTTTTTACTTCCAGGCTAAGGCACCACCAAACTTGTCAATCAGAAGCTGCTTCATATCTTCCCACGTCTCAATGGTGGATAGTTCAGGCACCACCACCTCCTGGAAAGTTGGGTGTAGACAGGTCAGAATATGTTCCTTCTTAACCTCATCTGATGCTCGTTTCATGGCAGTTTCATAGATAGTTAGGAAAGATGCAATGTGCTAGGTTCTGGGATCAAAAACTTGCTTAAAGGTAGGCTTGAAGTGTGCTTTGGGAGTTGGACCACCATTGTTGCTATTGAGTACGTTTATATGCGGGGAAAATTCTGCTTTGGATTCAGAGGGGGGCTGTCTAGCCCACAGCTGACAAACACTTTCTTCAATGGTAGTCAGGGTCTCAACAGCGCGGGCACCTGTATTGATAGCTTGAGTGAGCTGTTGTTCAGTAACATCTAGGCCTGACCTTGGGAGGTCACTACTTTGGAGAGCTCAGCCAGTTGAGAGGTAAGGGATGACCCCACTGAGAGGCAAGGGGCAAACCTGTTGTTCACAGAGTCAATCAATTCACTCATCTCTTGTACATCTCTATCCAGTTCAGTATGATCATGCTTCAAATGATCCACCTTGTTAGCTAGGACAATTAGTTCCCTAACGCATTGGATTCAAGGGGCTCCTGGTAAGCTAGGACAGCAATCATCTTTGTCAATAACCCGAACTGGACTAGTAGCAGTTGCTAGCATCTTGCGTAAGGAAGCAAGTTCTTGCTGTAGCTCAGCAACTTGAGCAGTCAACAAGCACCAGGGGGTCAGGTTAGGGAACCTCTGTAGGACGTCCTTGACTGCAAGTAGCCGTACGTAGCTCTTGAATAGCATTCTATATTTTCTGCTCTCTATCCACCAAGTCATCAGAAGGGGAAGAGGGCAGAACATCTGGCTTGGGCATAGATAATTCATTCACTTGACTCTGGAGTTTGGCTATAACAGCGGCCGTGGCAGCTCTCTCTTGACCAAACACTGTACTGAGTTCATTAAGGCCGTTAGCAGCAAAGTCTGCTACCTGCTGTAGTTGCTCAAATGAATACGTGCTGAATGCATTGAGCTGCTGCACAAGTTGTTCAAAGTTGGAGAGATAAGCATTCAAGGTGGAATCTACTTGAGTTTTCCAGGGTTGCTCTAGCTGGTGAAACTTGTTGTTGCAGATCCTGAATGGATTAGATGTAAAGTTGTCCATCTAGGGATTAAGCGGTGGAACAATCAAACAGTAGCGCTATTGCATCCTGATTCTACTAGTAATAAAGACGTTTAAAACGCCCCTAAAACGGGTGTTTGATTTGCCTTTCAAATGCACACAAGGCACAGGCTTCACTTCTGGGATTTTAAATAGAACAACAAAGTTATTTATATCTACCTCCTTAAAGAAAGCTGCAAGGAAGCAGTTGTTCTCTTGTGCGGGACTTTTAGCTGTGCCAATCCACTCTCCTCCATTTGGGAAGTCCTTCTGTCTGTGCCTCCCTGCCTTTGGTGGCAATTCCCCTGCCTCACACTATATAAGTGCAATACTATCTAAATAAATACCAGTTTTGTCTATAAACCTTATTCTTCTTCTTTCCTTCATAGGCTATCACTATACCATCAACAGGTATAGTATTAAAAGTAGGTCACTGACTAACTGTTTGTAGAAACTAGCAACCCTTTGCTGCAACTTTTACAACATTGGCGCTCATGTCTTACAACACCACCAGCCCCCACCCCCGCGGTCCTTTCAATGAGGGGGGAGGATTGCCCCTGGCCCAGTCTCCTGCCACTGCTTCTCCTTACCACCAGGCACTGGACTTTACTGCTGCTAATGCCCATGCTGGGAAAATAGCAGGCGCTCCCTATGGCCTGCCCAACCTAAGCCAATTCATGCCAGAACATCAACGCCCCCAGGCTATTGTTTTTGGTCAACCACTGCTCCTACAAGCCCTTGCCCCCTTGGAGATGGACGCCAACTCTTCACCTTCTGAGGATGCCATCCGTAATGCCATACACGCCATGGATGCTGGTGCTGCTGGCAATGGTTCTTTCTCTGAACACCTGAACACCTGGCCATTCAGCGCCTTCTGCTGAAAACACCTTGGGTTGCTTTCAGAATCTCTCCCAGTTTAACCCTGATCAGCTCTGCTGTGACCTCTGTACTATTGAACATATCAAAGACTACCTACAACAATTCACCCATCCTTCTGTATGCCACAACCAAATGCACCTGGGCCGCATCCAAAGCCTAGTGCATGATCAGGGAATACTGGTATCTAACCAACAGACGTTCCTCCAGGTCCTTTACTCTGAGCTTGGAAAAACTTTCACCACTGTCAATCAGTATCTTGCCAAAGTCACCAACACCCAGAACATCATGCTCCACTGGGCCAATGCCATCAAAGCGGGTATAGCTAAGCTAGTTCCAGTGCATGTGGTACAGACCCACACCCATCAGGGTGTAGACACTAATTGGATTAGTGTGGTTACAAACTACATGCTTGAGACTGGCCCCATGGTTAAAAGCCTGACTCAGGAGATGGAAGTCTTAGCCCGCTGCCTTGCCACCATCCCCTTGTTAATCCCCACTTCTGCTGCCACCAACAACTCCCCTTTCAGTGCCCTTTTTTGTTGAGACATCCTTGAGCTCTTTGATCACTACAAGAAGATGCAGACGGAATTGGTCCAGCAGAGTACCAATCTTGCCTTCCTGTTTGATGGCTACCACACTGTGTCAGAACTTCATGATTGTCCCAAACTTTGCCAATCATATGACAGAGCCAACAGCCAGACACAAGTCAGGAAGGACAAGGAAGTAATAGCCTTGCTCCAAGCTGAGCTTACCACCCACAAAAAGCGCATCACCTCTCTGGAAGATGACTTGGATATCACCTGCCAGGAGAACAAGGTCTATCAGGATGAGCTAGACAAGCAGCAACTTCTTCTGGATGCCTTCCAGAGCCTATTGGATAGAATGGACAGTAAGAAAGTTGTTGCCAACTTACAGGCTATGTGCCTCAACTCCAAGAGTCTCCACAGTCCACAGAGATCCTCCAGCCCCGAGTTCTACCATAGCTACAAAAGCAATGGTGGCCACACTTGGTTGGCTCCTAACGCTGTACAAGTATTAGAGCCAGTACTGGAGTCTGAGGATGACGTCCTGGCCACCCCTGAAGCTTCTGGAGCTGCTCAAGACAGAGAAGGTGAACGCAAAGCCCAGCAAGAGGAAAATTGTCACCGCGCCTCTGAGGCTAGGTTTGCTGCCTCCACTCTCTGCTGTTCCCGTCTCACCCGCTCTCCAGTGAGGATCACACCTGCTCCCCTCCAACATGGCTCCAACAACCTCAAGCCCGTCAATCTACCCAAGTTTAACTTCAAGAGCAATGTGGCCATGTTCTTATGTCTGTACCAGAACTCCATGTATGGCACAGACAATGCCATGAGGGACTCCACAATCATCAACTTTCTGGATGCTGAGACTCAAATCATTATCTTGTCACGTCTCCCTGAGAATGGCTGGACTTTTGCCAACATCTCCAGAGCCTTGAAAGAAGAATTTAATAGCCAAGAAGCACTCCTCAGTTGTAAGATGGACTTTACCAACACCAAGTTAAAGGTGGGGGAAACCCTAGAAGACTTCACTTATAGGTTCTACCTTGAAGCTCAAACTCTGTTGTCTATGAGTGTGGTGCAGTTTATTGATGTGCAGTCAGCACTCCTTAATGCTGTACATGTCAACTGGGAACTTTCTCTGGCCCTTAAGATGGTTATTACAACGCTTGCACTGTACCAGATCTGCCTCCTACGCACCTACAAGGAGGAGTTCAAAGTCCCTCTTCCTGAAGGCCGCCCTTGCCAGCAATCTGAGCATAGACCCCGTGTGGCTGTTGAGATGCCCAAGCCTTCCAACAAGGTTGGGCCTGCTCCAGTCAACAATGACCCCTGTACTTGCTTCAAATGTGGTATGGCCGGCCACTTCTCTCAGGAATGTAGGAATCCACGCCAAAAGATCCATTATGTAGGCATGGAGGACACTGAGGAGGACTATGCCAAGGATGCTGATATTGAGGAGGACAATGAGGACCAGTCAAAAAACTACTAAGCAGCCAGGATAAGAAGAAATCCTTGGCTGCCTTTGTAATTTTGACACCCTCATCTCCCCCCATACTACTGCCCCCTGACAAACCAGATCAGAGGCCTGCTGCCTTGCCATTCTCTGGGACCAACCCTAAGGATGAAACCTCTCTGACTGACTTCAACTCCCAACTAATATATGAGGATTTGGAGTCTGACAGAGTTCAAGAGGACCTCCTCCATTGAGTCCTCACTGTTAACACTCAAACTCATTGGACTACACTTTGCCCTGAGATAGTTATCCCCAAATAGCTTGGAGAACAGTATCCTTACCCTATGCTGAACAACTGGCTCAACCAGGTGTTGAAGTCACTCATGAGGGAGATAGTGCTGAAAGACTGGCCAGGCTTCTTTGAACAGTACACATCTCAGCCCCACTAGAGTCCCTCAAGAAAGCTAGCCCAGCTGTGGGAGCTACCATGGCTACCTTCCTGGAGAAGATAAAGGACTAAGCGTACACCAGGTCTTGAAGATTGTGGAGATCAGAGAGGACCTCCAGGATTGCGCCTATATCAACCTGGTAGTGAACAAGACTCATGTCTGGGCCATACTAGATACTGGTGCCCCTGGAAACATTATATCCTCTCGGCTGGTTAAGAAGCTTAAGCTGGCACCAGACTTGGCTACCATGAAGAGTTTGATACTGCTGGGCCACTGATCACTAGAGCAAAAAGAGCCTACTCTTCTCTCCCTCTTTGCTTTGGGAAGCTAATGGTCACTGCTCCTGCAATAGTCCTGGAAAACAACAGCTATGACATTCTTATTGGGACTAGCTTCATGGCTCAGTATGGCACTGTGACTAACCATGGAGACCATATATTTGGAATATTGGGCCATTTCATACCCATGTTCTATCATGGTGCTTGCCCGTCTGACCTGCCCTTACAACGTCTGCACTACATCAATCTGGAGTATATCAACAGAGAGCTTCCAGTTGCTTATACGCTGCGTAGTAAGAAGGTCAAGGTGCTACCTCTCTCAATTGGGGAAGTCAAGGGTATCCCAGTCTACGCCTCCTGTAATGTGACTATCCCACCTGGCGCCCGGGTGATCCACAATACAGGCCTCTTGCTGGCTCTACCAGCTGGCACTCATGGAGAAATCTTTGGCATCTCTAATGCCTCCAGACTAGAACCATGGGTTGCGCCAGGCATCCTCATGCCAAGTGAGAAAGAGGTACTCATACTCTTGGCCAACATGAGTTGTGAAGCTATGGTTGTCTCCAAACACCAACTTCAGGCTTATATACAACTGGAAGAGCATGACAACTTGCAGGAGACTGCCCCCTTTGCGGACTTCTCTGAGTTGGGTCTACCCTGTGAGCAATCACTGGTGTTATTGGTCATAAGCCACGAATCTCTATCTGGCCTCTCTGAAGAGCAGAAGAATCAAGCTATGGATCTCTTTTCCCAGTATAAAGATGTGTTTTCCAAGATTATTATTATGACCTGGGCAAGGCTGCAGATGTTGCTCATCATATTGACACCCAAGGCAGTCCACCTATCCGCACCAGACCTATATAGCGCAGTCAAGCCAATCATGCCATGGCTAACAAAGAGCTTCAGAAGCTATTGGGATCTGGCTTACTGGTCCCCAGTAAAAGCCCTTGGGCTTCCCCTCTCCTGATTGTCAAAAAGAAGGATGGCAGCAACTGTGTGGTGATTGACTACTTTCAACTGAATACTGTTACCAAAAAGGATTCATTTTCCCTCCTTTGTATTGAAAATACCATGGACCAACTGGGGGGCACCAAGTTCTTCAGCGCCATGGACCTTATCAGTTGGTACTGGCAGATTGACCTACTCCCTGCTGATCAAGAAAAATATGCAATCATCACTGACCAAGGGCTATTCTAACCCACAAGGATGCCTCAAGGTCTGTCCAATGCCCCAGCTACCTTTCAACGGGCTATGGATGTAGTGATTGGCGACCTCAAACTCACCAGTGTCTTGGTCTACCTGAATGACATTAATGTGTTCTCCCAAACCTTTAATGATCACCTACGGCACTTGGAGGAAGTCTTCCAGAGTTACTTGCAGCTAATCTCAAGCTCAAGCCACGCAAGTGCAACTTCTTTAAGGAGCACCTTGAGTTCCTGGGGTTCATCATTAGCCAAGATGGACTTGGCCCTGTACCTCTGAAGGTGGAAGCCATTGAGCAAATGCAGATCCCGGCCAATAAGCGGGACGTGCAGGACTTCCTGGGGATGATTGGATACTACCGCCGCTTCATCCCCAACTTTGCATCCCTGAGTGACCCCCTTTTTCAGCTTCTCTGAGCTGATAAGGAATTCTTCTGGAGCCCAGCGTGCCAATCTGCCTTCAATGCTCGCAAAGGAACACTGACTGCAGCCCCTATGCTGGCCTACCCTGACTTTGCCAAGCCATTTGTGGTTCATATAGATGCTAGTCTGAAGGCAATTGGGGGTGTTCTCTCCCAACTGGACTCCAATAGACTTTAACACCCTGTTGGATACTGCTCATGTATGTTCAATGTTCACAAGAGGAACTACACTCTCACAAAACAAGAGTGTCTGGCTGTGATATACTCCTACCAACAGTTCAGAGTCTATCTCCATGGGGTACATTTCATGGTTGTAACAGACCATGCCTTCTTGCAATGGCTGAAGACCCTCAAGGACCCCAAAGGACTTCTGGCCCGTTGGGCCATTAAACTTCAGGCTTATGACTACAAGATCATTCATTGAGCCGGGGCAGCCCACCAGAATGCTGACTGTCTCTCCTGCCTTCCCACTGTTGCCTTATTATCCCCCATGGCTGACATTCTCTATGACAAACTTATGGAGGATCCTTCTTTGTGGGGAGAGGAGCCAGTAGAGATACAGAGGGTTCTCAAGAAGTTAGCTGTTGGTACCAAGGTCTCTAAGGGACAACTCCTGAAGCTTTGTGGAGACTTTTGGCTACCCTACATATGCCCATCCCTATGCATGGACTCAGTGGTGGCTGCTCACAAGACTACTGGCCATAGTGGCATACAGAAGACGTTAGCTCTGTTACAGCAGCACTGCTTCTGGGAAGGAAGGCACACTGACGTAGTGGATACGCTAGCCAACTGTCATGACTGCAACATTGAGAGTCCTAAGGTTGCCAAGTTTGAACACAGACTGGTACGCCCTGGGTTTGCCTTCCACAAAGTAGCCATTGACGTAGTGGGTCCCCTGCCAGCTATCAACAGTTGCAACAAGTTCATCATTTTGGCGGTTGACCATCTGACTAAATGGGTAGAGGCCAAGGCAATTCCCAACCAATCTGCACTGGTGTCAGCCACGTTCATCCTGGAGAATATCATATACAAACATGGTTGCCCCCAGATTCTGCTGACAGACAATAGTACCAACTTCACCAGTTCTATAAACCCCACCTCAACCAACTGATGGGAATTTGTGGGACACTACCCACTCCTTATCACCCACAGACAAATGGCATGGTAGAGCGCACTAATGGTAGCCTGGTCCAGATACTCCAGAAGCTCAGTCACCAACATGAGACTGAATGGGATACCTTCCTGCCTGCGGCCACCTTTGCATACAACATTGGGTATCATTGGGCCACTGGCAAGCCGCCCTTCCAACTGCTCTACGGCTGGCAACCAGGACTTCCCCCTTTACTATATTCCTTGGTAAAGCCCAGCCTGATTGGTCCCCAGAGGCGTACCTCAAAAAGCTGGTTCAAACTCTTATTTGCTTGCAATCAGAGGCATACACCGTAAACTTAAACCATAAGCTGTAGGACCTAGAACAAGCTTCATCCAAACGCCCCGCCTTACCCACTTACCTGGTAGGAGACGCAGTCTACTTCTTCAGTAATAGAGGGTACAGCCGCAAATCCAAACTTGCCTCCCTTTGGCAAGGTCCAGTTCAAGTTATCCAGAAGACCGGCCCCAACTCCTACACCCTTAAGGAGCCCCATTCTGGGCAATGGATCACTAGAGTACACGCTCAGTATATGTGTGCTGCTCCTAGTGACCAATAGTAAGCCCCAATGAGGACAATAACCCAAAAAAACAAAAGCCTAATTAAAAAATTCCATGAGTTATTGTCCTGTTTGTGATAGTGTTGCACCACATTATGAGGAATAAGAATAAAATAACAAGGTGTTTTTTTGAGACTGACAAGACTCTTCCAGCACTGCACCAACTGTTCTACCACCTGAATGACATCCAAGAAACACAACTGCTTGTCTTCAGATCCACAAAGCTGATGACCAAGGATTGGGCAACAAACCCCCACCAAGCAAGACACACAATTGACCCCAATGTCCACAGGAAAGGCAAGCCCAAGAAGATACAGTCCCACAGAAGACTCTTGCAAAGGGCATACTCTACTGGGACCTGACCACCCACCCTGTAGAATAAGGATAAGGCCCACTTAAAGAAGACCCCCATGGTCTTCTCCTGCTTGGTATCACAGCGGTTGGTTCCTCAAAGAACAAGGTTGTCAGCCATCACCATTGGCACCAGATGGGCAGTCCCCTCCACTGTGTATGACTTTGACACTTCCTGGAAGGCTTGCAAAAGACGTTGCTCAAAGTTGTCAGAGGTTTTCCAACTGACTGGTTGAGCCTCGGTAACCCCAGGAGTTGCCCAAGAGCAAAGTACTGACTTCACTATGTTGGATACTATTCAATGTTGCAAGAATGAGAGCACTTGACCCCTAAATTGGAATTCCTTCAGCTGAGCCTCCAAGTATTCTTCTGCCGCCCGCATGGAGAACCGCCAATGGATACTGTTACCCTTTTGCAACCCAGTTCTTGTTACCTCCCTGGGCTCACTCAAAGCTAGGAACAGTGCAGCAAACAATGGGCCTGTCCCTCCTAAGGCCAGCTGAGGCACCAGTAGCTGATTTAAGTGAACCCCCAAGTCCAGATAGCTGCTGTCCACATCATGCAGGACTACTTGCTTCTCTGCTGCCTTCACCACCTCCACTGGCCTGGTATGCTTGCGCCTCTTTGGAATTACCACTTGCACCTTCTTCAAGACTCTTGTTGTGACTCTTCTAGAGGGACTGTTCAGTTTAGCCGTCACCTTGAGACGCCAGCTATTTTTAAACCTGTTGTCTAATCCAGTGGAGGGAAATGTCACAGATCCTGAATGGATTAGACGTAAAGTCGTCCATCTAGGGATTAAGCAATGGAAAAATTGTGCAGTTGCGCTATTGCATCCTGATTCTACTAGTGATAAAGACGTTTAAAACGCCCCTAAAACGGGTGTTTGATTTGCCTTTCAAATGCACACAAGGCACAGGCTTCACTTCTGGGATTTTAAATAGAACAACAAAGTTATTTATATCTACCTCCTTAAAGAAAGCTGCAAGGAAGCAGTTGTTCTCTTGCGCAGGACTTTTAGCTGTGCCAATCCACTCTCCTCCATTTGGGAAGTCCTTCTGTCTGTGCCTCCCTGCCTCTGGTGGCAATTCCCCCGCCTCACACTTTATAAGTGCAATACTATCTAAATAAATACCAGTTTTGTCTATACTTCTTATTATTCTTCTGTCCTTCATAGGCTGTCACTATACCATCAACAGGTATAGTATTAATAATTAGGTCACTGACTAACTGTCCGTAGAAATTAGCAACCCTTTGCTGTAACTTTTACGGCACTTGTGTAGACGCTCCCTGATATATTTGGGGATGGACTGGCACATTTGTTTGATAAAATTAACCAAACAAGTCTGGGAGGTAACAGAGTTGCACTGATTGTCAGATACCAAGGAAAACAGGGAATTGATCCACTGTTAGTAGGCAGCAAACTGGTTCCAGTGATGAGTAACCGCTGCTTGTAGATACATTATTTCTTTGATGTGGAGCCACAATACCATCTGATGGTGGTCCAAGGCAGGCTGCACAAAGGACAATAGTAAGTGCTCAGCGGAGCCAGCCGCTGAGAGGAGATGCTGTGGAATTTGAGGAGCCACAATTAATTCATAGTTTTCAGCCCAACTGAACTGCAGCTGAAGGCAAGGGATGACTCCTTCACAGGCTATCCCAAGGGCTACTGCCATGACTTGTTCTAAGTCAGGGGTACCCATGGGGTAAGCAACTAGGCAGGGACCATTCCTGAGGTTCAGTACAGTAGGGATAATAGGCAGGTTGGTGATGTCTTCCTCAATAGGAGGACTGGTAATTTCAGGTGAAGTTGGCTCTTGTATAGGCAGAGACAAAGGGCCTGAAAACGTGGATGCAAAAGGGATAACTGAGGGGCTTACAGCCCCTGTAGTGAGCACCATTTCTATTGTGTTCTGAGGCGCAGCACAGACACACAACGCAGAGCCCCAACCTTAGGATTGGATTCATACTAAGTCTTGGTTAGATGACAGGGAAGGCTATGTGATTACCTTGCAACCCTGGAAGAATAATCTCTACTAGTCTTGGCTAGAGAGAGGCGCAAAAGTACTGGAGACACAAAGACAAAATTGCAAATATAACTTAATTTTATTGGTGAATTAGGAAAAGGAATATATATTGGTTGTTGATACCACAAAACACTTCCAGGACGGTAGGATCACTTGCCATAAGCATGAGTGGGGCAAGTGAGGTGCGCAAAGTCAAGAAACCAAACAACTGTATTTCCTGATTTAGTGATCAACTCATTTTAAGAGGCAAAAGCAAAAGCAAGAGATTCATCTTCAAAATGGCCCACCAAAGGCAAAATCAACACATGGTGAATAGCAGTATTCACAGCACACTGGAACTAGCTTGGCTATTCCTCTCTCAATGGCGTCAACCCAGTGCAGCATGGTGTTCTGGGCATTGTTAAATTCAGCAAGGTATTGATTCACAGCGGTGAAAGTATTTTCAAGCTCAGAGTAAAGGACCTGGAGGAACGTCTGTTGGTTGGATACCAGTATTTCCTGGTCATGTACTAGGCTTTAGATGCAACCCAGGTGCATTTGGTTGTAGCATACGGCAGGGTGAGTGAACTGTTGCAAATAGTCCTTGATGTGTTTGACAGTGCAGAGGTCACAACGGAGTTGGTCAGGGTTGACCTGGGAGAGGTTCTGGAAGAAAATCAAGGAGTTAAGGCAGAAGGTTGCTGAATGGCCAGATGTTCAGAGCAAGCACCATTGCCAGCAGCACCAGAGTCCGTAGCATGGATGGCACTACAGATGGCGTCCTCAGAAGGAGAGGAGTTGGTGTTCATCTCCAAAGGGGAAGGGGCTTGCAGGACCAGGGGTTGACCAAAAACAATGGCTTGGGGACACTGCTGTTCTGGCATAAAGTGGCTGAGGGCAGGCAGGCCATAGGGAGCGCCTGCTCTTTCCCCAGCATGGGCGTTGGAAGCAGTGAAGGCCAGTGCCTGGTGATAGGAAGAAGCACTGGCAGGTGACTCAGCCAGGGGCATTCCTCACTCCTCATTGAAAGGACTGTGGGGTGGGGGCTGTTGGTGTGGTAAGAAATGAGCGCCAATGTTGTATTTGTAGCAGCAAGGGTTGCTAATTTCTACAAAAATTTAGTCAGAAACCTATTTCTTAATACTAAACCTGTTGATGATATAGTGGCAGCCTTTAGATAGGACAGAAGAATATAAGGTATTATGATAAAACTAGTGCTTTATTTGATAGTGAAAGGCTTATATAGTATAAGGCAGGGGGATATACACCAGGGGAAGGGAGGCACAGACAGAAGGACTTTCCTAATGGAGGAGAGTAGGCAGGCATATTAGAAAGTCCTGCGCAATGGAATAACCACTTTCACGCAGCTTTCTTTATGGAGGCATGTGGATCTATTTATGATGTTTCTATTATTAACCTCAGAAGTGAAGCCTGTGTCTGAAGTGCATTTGATAGAAAATTCAAACACCCGTTTTATGAGTGTTTTAAACATAGTTAACCTTATTAAAACCTTATTGAGAGGAAGTAATCACGTGATTGTTATATTGCTCAATCCCTAAGTGGACAACTTAATGTCTAATCCATTCAGGATCTGCAACACCCATATTTACTATTCTTAATAAATAAGCTTTATCCTTATATCTTTTTCAAGTTTTCACTTAATATTCATCCAGTTCCAGGACAACAGGGTTAGGCTCTACCCTTGCAGGGGTTCCTGTCTTATATGCCTTGCATAAGCCTAAAATTGTGACATGGCTGATGGAGAGAACTGAGCTAAAATTGTACCTGTATCATAATAACCAAGGTAGCACAATCCAGAATGAGTGAATATTGAAGTCAAACCATTTGCAGAAAGGGGGCAACTATTGAACTCAAAATCAAAACCAACCAAGTCATTGTAAGTATTGCAATTTTCAGGCTGTTGTGCTTTTTGCATTACAGCGCCACAATTACTTAAGATTATAAGGCACATGGCATTTTCTTGAATACAGTCATATGTGAAGATATGAGTAGTATTGTATCAGAAGAGCCAGGATTGAATGAAACCATTATTGTTGTCCAGCAATTGCTTCTGATTGCGCAGAAGCACTTAAGGATTAGGATAAAGGTCAACCAGATTAAAGATATACCAAAGACAAGTCAAGATTTTTATTCACTGTAATTAATTAATTCTTCTTATACCTTCTGCAAGGTTAATTCCTGGGCTGCTAGCAATGTATTCTAGGACATTCTAACATGTCCCTGATTTTGGTAATTATTAATCTAGGTTTGGCGCTTATTGCACTTCAACCTATAGAATATCTTCATCTCCACCCAGCACAGGTGATCCTTGCTGGTATGGAATAATTTAGTTACTTCAGGATTGCTTCCTACTTCCCTGGCATACTCCAAGCTTAATGCTTATTAATATGATAAATATGGGAATTTAAGATTATGGGGAATTGAACCCAGCGCCTTGGCGCTTGATGTAAAAGTAAAGCAGCGCTTTGGATCCTGCAATAATTTTCAGTTGGCACTTGACGTAAGAGTAGTTTGGCACTTTGGCGCCTAATCCAGTTGACAGGCAGCACCACAGTGCCTGTGTCTTTTCCAAAGTGGCGCGGCAACAAATCATGTATCATTTAGTGCCGCGGCAGTGCTTAGCATTGGCTAATTTAAGGTTCAAGTCAGCAGGCTACTGCTGATCCAATATTCATATGATTTATTCTATCAATTTATGTTATTTGGCAGCTGCAATTCATATCTGTAAGCTCTGTCATAATTAGCATCATTTTTTATACTACTAATTTATGGGGTTGGTTGCAGAAACCCCAATCTGTGAGCTCTGTCATAAATGGCATCATTACTTGGTCAAAATTCCCAACACAGGACATATCAAAATAGCATTGATAGTGTTATTTGCAATACAAGACCACCAGTCAGAAGCTTGGATAATAGTGTCAATCACCCCCAAGAGGGTGATTCACACTATTTCAAACAGCTTATTTAAATTTTCTAGGGAAAGATCAGATGCAGATGCAAGTATCAGATTGGGAGTGAGAGGCAGCTCCATGCCTAGTTGGTAGGCAGGGAGAAAGTTGTATTTATCTTTAAACAGCCAGGGCTCAGTGGTAAACCAAGGTCCCTATCTGTTATATCTGGCTAACTCTTTAGTATGGGCCAAGGAGTTGTGCGCTAGTAGATCCTTAGAGGTGAATTCTAAATATTCAGGTTTCAAAGGGTACACTGTGAAGTGGACAGGATTGATGAGGGCACCTGAAGGACAAAAATTTGTGGGCAGAGAGCCAGATGGGCCAGAAGATTGGAGCTGAACTGGCAGATTTCTAGGATAAAATACAGCAATGGTTGATAAAGCCAATATCATGTACCTTTATTCAAAAAATGGCAATAAAGTTGGGTGCAGGGCCTAGGGGTTCATATAGCACTCTGCTGTCAGACTTTAATCCTAATAGTTGAGATTCAGTTAGTTGAGGAATGGGAATTTGGGTGGCACACCCAGGTTTGAGAATGGCAGAATTGCGCTGGCACAGGAAGGGTGTTCTTTAGCTGAATCTTCAAGAAGGGTAGCACAACCTTTCTGTTCTGAAGCAATATCTTTGGGGACGGCCTGCTGGTATGTGCTTCCTTAAGGGGTGGGGTTCTGATTGAATACTAGGGAAGACACCAGTCTCATCAGGTCAATGATGAGAGCCTATTTTCCTTCATTATGAAATTTATTGTGCCTGTTGCTAGGTGCTATTGTGTTCAGCTCCTGGGGACAACATCTGGGAGGACACAGCAGGAAATCTTTATAACAAAAGATTTGAGGTTTGAAGCTATCCTTGGGTTAGCCTTCAGGGAAAAATTAAGGGCACATACCTTAATTTCCTGAAATACAAGATGTGAAATTCCTTTTGGCAAAAAGGAAAGGGAAATGCTTGAAGAATATTAAAGCTAACACAAATGTGAATAAACTTGTCTTTATTAGGAGAAATGATTCTACTTAAATAATAGACAAGGTCAATGATCACTCATTAGGTAGATAGAGTGGCATAGGGGGTCACATTGGGGTGAGGTCATACCAGAATCAGTCAAGGGCAGGTATGGTAATCCGTAATGGGTGGATATTGAACCAGAACCATTTGCAGAAGGTGAGGAATCCCCAAAATTGAAAGCAAAACCAACCAAATCTTTGCACATATCATTATTTGAAGGCCACATCCAAATAGCATTAATGGCACAATTTCCAACAGGTGCTATTATTGGCAATTCTACGCTGGTGTCCTCATCTTCAATGGCATTTGTGGTTCAAATAAAGGAGGATTTGATCCCAAAAAAATAGGTGGGCAGCCCCCTGATTCCCAAGGCTGGCAACATCTAGTTGCTCTTGGCTGGGGTCCAAATCCTGTTCCAGATATTGGGTCTCTAGAGGAGAAAATGTCATTCCTGAAATCTCACATTGATGAATACTTGTGTTTTTTCAGCCAATAGATCAGGAGCAACCATAGTGTTGCAACTGAACCAATGAGGATTCAGTATTTGGAATTGGGGAAGACAACAGTCCAATAGAAAGGACAGAATAATAATAATAAGGTATCATTTGTTGTAGAATATTGTGATTAATATACCATATGGGGAAAGCCACAAGGCCACAAGGGGGTGGCATGATGGGAAGTTTCATGTAAGGTTTGAAGCCGAGGAATAACTTGTGCGGGGATCAGCAAGTCAAATTGGTAGCGCTCCTAATTAGGATGAAGTACCCGCCATTTGATATTGCCATCAGATTAATCGATAACGTTAGATACGTCAAGGGGCAACTCATCGAGCGCCCCCTGTGTATCGTAAGATAGGTTAGCAGGTGAATCTAGAAACTTGGTTGCAACAATAGAATCACAGAAGCCAGATGAAGTGCCATCTCCAATCAATTCAAAATTCAGTCAGGCATGCATTAGAAATAATGCTTCTTTATCATAAATATAAACAAGCTCTTAAAGCTGACTTAGTGCACTTGCATCAATCAGGCGGCCCAAGTCACAGCAATCAGTATGAGCTATTGGGACAGCAACACACCTGGAGTAATAGATATAGGACCTCTTGAGGGAGCTAAATGAAAAGCCCTTATGTTTCATCCTTATATGTTCTATTGCACACCAATAAGGCCAAAGATCTTGAAATTGAAGAGGTGTATATTGTTCACTTTATACTACACTCACCTAGTATCCTATAGAAAAGGACAGGTAGGATATCAATCATCAGTATTGACTTATCTCTCTAGAGCCCAAGTCATGGTCATAAATATAAATCACCAAAAGCTTTACAGCCGTAGTCAGATCTGCTTGCCTTTGCATCGACCCACTTAGGATGGTAGCAGAGTAAACTGGCATAATAATATCAAGTCACGATAAATGTTGTTTATTGAAGTTTGAGTAGTTAGATAGCCTTTTTAGATGGTTTGGTCACAGGAGCACTAAGTTTTGATAGACTTTAATGCTCCAAATGGTGAGATACACAGGGACGTGCTGGGATTGAGCTTGAAGCTCAATCAAAGGTCCTAACTAATACAATCCATTCAGATTCACTATTAGTCCCCAAAAAACTCTAAACATATATATCGCTGGGGATATTACGCCAGTCTTTATCCAAAGAGCTCATTCATAGCTACAGGCCAGCTTTAAATTTTTCTAGAATTAAGAAAGTCAAAAGTGATTTCTCTTACTCATTGATTAGTTCAGTTTGCTAAACTCATCATCAATACACGGCTCGCTTATGTTTTTAATTCCAAGTTTATGGTTGAAGTATATAACTTTATATTCAATTGATTTAAAATCAGAATCGGCTTAAATAAGATTCTTTAAAATTAAATAGGTGTCAGTAATCACAGCCAATAAGTCTAATAATGTTTGATTCAAGATGTTAAATCCAACCCTGCATCTGTCCTTGGACGGGGCAGCCAGCTTTGAAGTATATTCCTGTTTTATTTTTATTTGAATCCGGGCACTGGGGCGGATCCGTTTGTTAGTGCCATAAATTTATAAAGCTTTCCCATTTGATTGGGGTTGGTTAGTCGGTCATACATGGATTCTAGCACCGACTTAAAGGCAAGTATCTTTGGCTCATCTCCCCGGTGAGCTGAAACATAAGATTTCATGAGCATTTGTATCCGCTCCTGTATGCCCATCTCCAAAAGGAAATCAGCTTGAGTCGTAAAATGCGTTGCTAAAGAAGGGATACCCAAACTCTCTCGGATAAGAGAAAAGTTGACATTGGAGCTTAAGTCTGTTCTTCCAGGCATACTAAGCGGATGGCAGAATTGATGTTTTTGAATGCCCTTATAAAGTTAGTCTATTTGGAATATACTTACTCTGAGCGTGTTTCCTTCAGGGTGATCTTCCCCGTAGTCAATTATCAACGCAGCTCCGCCTAGCTCCAGGAGTTGCCCAACCTGGTTACCTATTCGAATGAGTTCAGGCGCAAGCTCCAGCTCCAGAAGCTGCTGATAAGAACTTCTGTCAATATATGGTTGAAGCAAAGAAGTTGCACGAGTCTTGACGGGAGATTCATAAAATGCAAAGTGCAATGGACTTGGAAAACATATTTAGGAAATTAAAAAATTCAATGATAGATGGCTGATAAGAGAATATTTAAAGGCAATGATGCCAGAATTAAAAAACTCAACGAAGCTGTAAATCTAACATTGAAGAAATGAAGCAGTTACCTGTTTTCGCTGGTGTCGAGGTCAACCATGATTTCATGCCAGCCTTGGTAGGTTTTCTATAGTTTAGTCAGAATACTAAAATCAAGTTACTTTGAATTTATAAATGGGAAGAGCGTCGAAAAATTCGTGAGCTATAATTATTGTCCATGTGTTTTCAACAAGATCTACTTGTAAGTACAATCAATATTTTCTTTCTACTTTCTCTATGAAATAGATTGTCGGGGTAAGAATACCAGCGAAAACTTCGTCCTGTCGCTTCCGATGTGATCCCGGCAGCATTCTCAATCAAGAGGCAATCCTCAGAGGAAGGAGACTTATCTGCCAGCGGGGACAGATATCCCAAGGAAACATCAGGTGCTAACTTTGAGGCTTGAATGCGAGCCAATGGCTCACTGGCTTCTAAGAAGTCAATCTGTTTGACAGCAGAATTGAGTTTTGGAAATTTACTCCAAACCTGTAAATGAATAAGAATGTTATTTTATTTTTACTCTTAGCATATCACTCATTAGGGTCCCTTTCCCTGGGCCTAGTTCAATGACCCGTACTTTTTCAGGACAGCCCGCCGAATGCCACTGTGAAACATACCACAGGGCCATCAACTTTATCATTGAGTTGTCATTGACTTTTTCTTACTTCACCAAAAACTTGAGAAATTTCAGGAGAGGTTACAAAGTCTCCTTTGGACCCGAAAATATCTGACTGGGTGTAATAGCCTTGTCGTGGGCAAGTAGACGAAAGTTTGATGAAATCATAAACTGAAATAGGACCATTTATCTACATATGCTAGATGAGTAAAGCTCAAAAGAGATAAAGCTCTTTAAAATATCAATTTTCATCTAAAAATTATATAGTACAATCATCTTTCAAAGATGACTTACTCATTATTTTAAATAAAGGAACTATACCAAATGATATATTTTGTTCAATTGATAAATCACTTCCAGAAAAACTAGTCATTTTATCAAGACTAAAAGAAGTAGTCCAATTAGCGCTTAAAAAAAAGAGTAATCCAAGAACACGAAAGAATTACAAAAAAAATCTAGTGCCAGGTGAACAAATACCTTAATCATAGACTTTATTTGATTCCCGATAAATGTTACTTCTTCTTTAATTGAAACATCTTCTAATCCAACCGCTTTGACACTTTTAGATATCAATAAAAGTTCATCATCTGATTTCAGCTGAACGAGCTTTAATTACCTTTTTTCTAGTTTTGTTTCAATATTTTTGGAAAATGCAATACTTTTGGTTGAAAATCGAGTCACTCCAATAGATCGATGGATCCTAAAGAGAATAATTGATAAGCTGCCTAGCGTTATGCTAAAGTGGTATACAATGCAAGCCCCGATCCTTTGAAAAAATTACAGGGTACCAAAAACATAATTCTCCTGTGAGATTTAATAGGACTTGAAACTTATAATCGTATGAGTATATCTTATCTGGAAATTTGCACCGTCACTCTGATTACGATATGGCAGCCCCAATCTTGGATCTGTCTTAAGATTTTAAGTAGCTAGTGCTGCTTCGGCCAGCTTTGGATTTTGGTCACTTGCTGGATAACTTATTTTAATCATTTGAATATATAAGAGCCGTTTTGGGTGTACGGCCAGCGCCGGAAACTAGCCGGGGCTTACCAATACATCCAAGGTAGGGCTGTGGCGTCCCACCCCTGGACAAAGACCTTCTTTTTTCCTGCATTCCAGAATATTGGATTAAAAATCAGGTTTAAATAGAAAATATGTTACCTTCCACATTTCAGAAACTTCGGACAGAATCCGGGGTTTGTCCGGGGGTGGGACGCCACAGCCCTAATCCAAGGTACACTTCCAGCCTTAAAAGCGACCAAACTGGGAACAAAATCAACATTTTGTAATAAATTTGATGTCAGTAAATGGTGGGGTTGCGTAGGGCTGCGTTGGATTTCGGATGAGTGGCTCCTTTTCTTAAAAGAAGCACCCGTCTGAAATCCAGAAATATTTTTAAGGGAATTGTCTCAAAGAAGATTCCCTCAGAATTGTTTCCTTTCACACCCACAGAAGGGTGTGATTGATTCAGATTTTTTTTATAAAATAAATTTTTTATTTTTTTTTCTCTCTATTTTTTAAAAATTAAAATAATAAATTTGAAATTTAAAATTTTGGTCAAAAAAAGTTTATTATAAGTATATTTAGTACAAAAATAATAAATTTGAAATTTAAAATTTTGAATAAAAAAAAGTTTATTGCAAAGTATATTTAGTACATAGCTTGAAAATCTGGAATGCAGAAAGCCTTCTGAGACCT